>JAECUM010005443.1:0-133572 GCA_016617855.1 Megalonaias nervosa | reverse complement strand
AGCTGACCAGAGTGATCTATGGTGATCGTGGTTGACGTGGTACCAGCTAAAGAGCTAACCATAGAAGTTAACCATAGCAGCCACAGAGCTGAGTGAACAGTGTTGCTGGTCGAGTAGTAGGTGATCGGGCGTTGCAGACCGGATTGGTGGGCGCTGATTGCTTGATTGACCAAGGAATTGAATGGTGGTCGGTGGCTACCTATAATGATGCTTGCTTGATTGACCAGTGTGACTGGTAGCCAAGTGTGATATTGACGGGAGTGTTTTGTGTTACTCCATGCATGTAATCTTTTAGCCGCGGGCTAATTTTGGGGTTTTGTTATACCCATTGTTTTGGGAGTGTAAAGATATTTTTGTATGATATCTGTCCAATCAATTCAGTTTACTATTTGAGTAAAACATCTCAATTTTTCACTAGTTGAGTGAATACATCATTTTTACTATTGAGTAAAATACCCATTCTTTTCGTCGTGTGAAATTACTGTGAATTGTTCACCTTTGTCGTTGTAATGTGTAAGGTCATTTATTTGTATTTATATTTGTTGAATTTTTAGGTTTGTGCGTATTATGTTAATGTGTCCAATATTTGGATCTTATACACTCACGTATTAATCAATATTCTTTTCTCATTCTTTTCTCATTCAAGTCATACATCAATAAACATTGTATTTGTGTCACCATCAAAAGTGTTCTGTTGTGAATCCGAAATCCCAACTCGGTTATCTTGTTACTATATATATATATATATATATATATATATATATATATATATATATGCAATAAACTGACGACGAACAGTGCAAAACTAGTATCTAACTAGCCTCAGCGCTTTCGACTCTTAATGAGTCTTTTTCAAAGGCATATACAAAACATAGACAAAACAAACAAATAAAAACACAAAAACCGTTGTGTTTGTAAAACTCTATATGGCTGTTTCTACATGAATTAAACCTTTAAATGTATTATGTCAGCTTATATCAACTTGTTGCGGATACTGGAAAATATTTGTATTAAGCTAGAAATCGATGAGCCATTGCGACATCTATTACTTTGTGTACATTTATGTAAGCGAAATTATATCCCGGATATTTCATTCTTATAGTAGTAATTGAAGGCTACTAAGAAAATTTAGAAAAATTTTGAAAAGAAAATGTGTCAGCTGCAAAGGATAATTCCACTTGTGCATGCCTGTCTTTTTCTAGTCTTGGTTTAAACCGCTTGGTTTCAATGTTCTAAGGCGGCATATCCAGTAAGATTCCTTTTCCTTCCTGGTTTCGGAACTCCAGTTGGGGTTGTTAGCAATTGTGATAAGTGTTATATCACTGAAAGTGTGGCCAGGGGAGGAGAAGTGTTCTGCGACCGAGCTTCTGTACAGCTTCTTTGTCATCCAATCAGCTCTATGAAGGCTGATCTTTTTGTGTAGCTTTTCAGTTTCTCCATCATACTGAAGGCTACAGATCTTACATGTGATGAGATAAATTACATTCTCTGTTTTGCACGTTTTGTTTGGACCATGTATGTTTAGTTTTTCTCTAGTCACTGTACTAGTAAATGTCCTGGTCTCTATCATATGTTGACAGGTTTTGCATCTTTTATCACCACAGGGGCCAGATTGACTAGGGTGGTTTTGGCTAGTGATTGGCGTTAGCTTCGCCCTGACTAGGATGTGCTTGAGGTTTTTTGGTCTCCGGTAGGCTACTACAGGTTTGTTCGGAAGGATTAGCTTCAGTACATCCGACGATTCCATGGTGGGCCAGTGTTTCGCGATTTTACCTACTTTGGGGTTGTCTCAATGGTAGGTCAGGATAAATGGTATCCTATCAGCCTTTTCCTCCTTTCCATATTTTAGTAGGTCATCGCGGTTTGTTTGTTTAGCCCTTTGGGTTGCCTCCGCAATCAGGTCTTTGTCGTAGCCTCGGTAAATTAAATGTTTAGATAGCTCTTCAGACCTTTCTAGGAATGTTTCATTGTCGGAGCAAGTGTCTGGCTGTATAGAATGTTCCTAATGCAGTGTTTTGGATGACACCTGGTTGGGAGGAGATACTGGTGTTTGTTGGTTGGTTTCAAGTAGATGTCTGTATGTAGTTTGTTTTCCACCAGTCTGGTTGTTGTCATCCAAAATACTGCATTAGGAACATTCCATATAGCCAGGCACTGAGGATACGCAGAATTTGCTCCTACAATGAAACATTTAAAAGTTCAATTCATGTAGAAACAGCCAGTTTTGCAAACACAACAGTTTTCGTGTTTTATTTGTTTGTTTTGTCTGTGTGTTGTATATGCCTTTGAAAAAGACTCATTAAGAGTCGAAAGTGCTCAGGCTAGTTAGATACTAGTTTTGCACTGTTCGTTGTCAGTTTATTACATTTACATTTATATATATATATATATATATATATATATATATATATATTACAAGGATGCTGTTGTAATTAAATTCTGCCAATTTTGAATGAACTGTTTCCAGGATGGAAATGTATGGATGAAATGTACCAAAGACGATACTCATTATCATTCTGATGCTTGATATAAGAACTGTGATGTGAGATTGAGAATTTCATGATACTCAGTATTTTTTCATGCAATGGACTGCAAGTTTTAGACATATATTCTGTGAGATTTTTGCATTTTGTTCATAGATTTAAATTGTGCAGAATTTTTTTCCATGTTCATTTATCCAATGCTTGTGATTGATTTGATCTCAAATGTTAATGCTGTTATTTAGATTATCTTTTATTAAATGTGAATATGTACACAGATGGTGTATGAACACAATAAGTTTAATAATCCCTATGTGAGATATACATCTACAGGTCCCTTACAACTTCAGTTCATTGCTAAAAATTGTAAAATGAAAATAATAGGATGACATCCTTTTCTGTCTTTACTAATGAAGATAATCAAAGATTTTATGGGGTAAAATTGTGAACGTAAGGCAAGCAAACAGGGTAATCCAACCAGTGGCATTATCACATGTAAATTGACTAGGGTGATTTCCATTATGGTGTTCATGATGTACACATGAGGATGTGAACAAACCAGCAAAAGGTCAGTATCACACATGCAGCTACACAAAGATCACATATTATTAACTTGAAGAGTTGGCAAAGATAAGTTTATAACACATTCACATGATGTTTACAATCTGACGAAAGTGAGATGAATGTGATGTTTACAATCCTAGGAAAGTGAGATGAACATAATGTTTACAGTCAAAGGAAAGTGAGATGAACATGGTGTTTGCACTTGGAGGAAAGTGAGATGAACATGGTGTTACAATCTGAGGAAAGTGTGTCAACTTGGTGTTTATAGTCATAGTACAGCTAGCCTCACTTTCAAAATGGTGGCAGAATGTAATCAAAAATATTTTTAGCCTGCAACACCAGGGTATTTTAAAAACTACCAGATATACTTGCTTGTAAGTCGTCCAACTGCAAAGAACATAGGCCCTGATCTGCCAGTGTATTATATGCTGGCAAATCAGGGTCTATGTTGTTTGTTGTACTGATTACTCCTAGCAAACTGCATAGACCCAGATCTGCCAGTGCAATATATGACAGCAGACCTGGGTCTGTGCAGTTTGTTGTACTGATTACTCCTAGCAAACTGCATAGACCCAGATCTGCCAGTGCAATATATGACAGCAGATCTGGGTCTGTGCAGTTTTCAGATGGACTTGACTTATAAGCAAGCATATACACTAAACAACCTGGATAATATGGTGGATTTTGGTGGTTAGATTTTATATTGTTACTTTAGCTACTAAGAATACACTCATCATAGTAGCTATGAAGTGGTTTTGTAAAAAAATGCATCTTTGAGTTTTCCTCTCGCTGCTATGAAAGCTTGTACAAGGCATGTAACAAAGTTTGAAATTTTACTTATGCTATCATAATGTCAGTCAATCAGTTTACAATAAAAGTGTTACAGTTTTGAGTAAGAAAAATTTAAGCATAAAAAATTTATTTTTCTGTGAGAAATTACACTCAGGGAGTGAAACTATGATATTTCCTGAATTCTGTAAGGTATCACAGGTTTGTTTTTTTCAAAAATTCTTTTGGGGTACCCTTTTTCACATTTCTTAGCAATTTTCAGAGTAAATTCAAGTAACCTATTGGCTTGCAGATTAGGCATAAGTACTAATGCTGTCATTTTGTTTGTATTCTTAACAATTTTGCTATAATTAGATCATTGCCACTCTTTTTGTTTTGTAAGTGGGAAAATTTTGCACATATTTACAGCAAAAGAAAAACTAGTTTGAAATGCAAACCGTTTTGATTTCAGGCAACATTTGAAGGTTGGATGGAGGTGATGGAAGATGCTACGGATTCAACAGACGTGGATAGGCAGCCATCAAGAGAAGCGGGGCTGTACTACTACCTGTACTTTGTGGCCTTTATCATCTTTGGGTCCTTCTTCACACTTAATCTCTTCATTGGTGTCATCATCGACAATTTCAACATGCTGAAAAAAAAGGTATTAGTCATACTTCTACTACAGGTTTCATTTACATATGAATGAATTTTGATAACATCCACTATTTCATAATCTAGGGTCTGTTTATTGTTATTGCTTTCCTTTTTGAACTTGTATGTCACCAGTTTAGTTTACCATTATGTAGTTTTGTTATCTCTCTCCAAAGCATCATAATTTTAGCTTCTTTATACAGTGGCTGTGTCTTCTGTTTCAGTAATTGGGGCATCATTTACTTGTACATATAATAAGATTTAAGGTTTCATATATGCTCACTTATAAGTTGTGTAAAACTGCAAACAACAAATCTTCCTGATCTGCTGTAGCATTATGCACATGCAGATCAGGGTCTGTGTTGTTAGTTTTACTGATTACTCCTAGTAAACTGCACAGACCAAGATCTGCCATCACATTATGCAATGGAAGATCAGGGTCTGTGCAGTTTGCAGTTGGACTCAACTTATAAGTGAGTATATATGGTACATGTCATAGGTTTGGGAAATACTGTATGTGGAAAATTTTCCATATTGTATTATTTAAGAGTTTGATGGAAAATAATGAAAATTTAATAGTACGGAAATTTAGGAAGTAAACAATTCATGCAAGCAAGTACCAAAATTGTAAAGTTAAATGCATTGATTTTCCAAAACATTACAGTGATAAAAGTACTACTCTGGTGGCCTAAGTGGTTATAGTGTCCAACTCAGAAGCGGGAGGTTGAACCCCGGCCGAGTCATACCAAAGACTTATAAAAATGGTACTAACAGCTGCCTTGCTAGACACTCAGCATTAGGAGGTTAGTGTTAGGGGTGGTTGTCCTGGTGTCAGAATAATGTGATTGGGTGGGACATGAAACTACATGTCTGCAGCATGATGCCCATTCCTAGACATCACTACAAACTGCCACACTGCAGAAATTGTAGCAATATAACTGAAATATTGTTAAAGCTACTTTAAAAATTCAAAAATGTTAAAAATCCAAATCTCTCACACACACACACACACACACACACACACACACACACACACACACACACACACACACACACACACACACACACACACACACACACACACACACACACACACACACACACACACAATGACAACAGTGTAATAATACTGACATTTCCCTTGCATGGTACTTATTCATTTGATTTGTTCTAAGAGTCCAAAATGATCAGTCGCAAGATAATCAGTTTTGCACAGTTATATTTGTTTTTCAGTATGATGGCAGCTACCTGGATATGTTTCTGACAGACAGCCAACGTCAGTACTACAACACTCTCAAAAAGCTTGGAAACAAGAAACCCACAAAAACTATAAAAAAGCCAAAGGTATGGTCAACAGCAAGAGAGTATAAATCAATACTTATATTTCCAGCACAAATTTTTTAAGTCAGAAAAAAGTTTCTTTGACTGGGACTGTTTGACTTATATATCATTATGTAGTTACAAATATAACAGAATATCAAAATTCTTGCATACAGGGACAGTGTATTCAAATGTCAGATGGTAATCTGCATAAAAATTGTCAGAAGTACTGACTCTGTTGCTTATGCCATATTGGTTTTATTCACTTGAACCTATATGTTGGTACAATATTTTATTTACAGTTACTTATCTTTTCCCAAAAATTGTTTTTGAATCTTTTTCTTCTCCTTTTGTAGTAATAGCAGACTCTTGATTGTTATATGCTCACTTATAAGACAATTCCACCTGCAATCTGCATAGACCCAGATTTGCCATTACATAATGCACCAGCCAATCTGGGTCTGTATAGTTTCTTAGGAGTAATCAGTAGAACAAACAATATAGACCCTGATCTGCAGTCACATTATGATATGGCAGATCAGGGTTTTTGTTGTTTGCAGTTTGACTTGCCTTAAAAGTAAGTATAGATGGTGCTATTTATTATTGACTATTCATGAGAATATAATTATTAAAAGCATGTATTTACAGTCTGAAAAATAAGCACGATTACACCAATGATGAAATTGCTATAAATATCAAGAATCTCCAAGCAGACCCTCCTTCACAACTTCATCTATGTATTTTGAATGTGTATTTGTTGCAGAGACCTCTTTTCAAGGATGAATGTCACATGCAGTTGGCACAATTGTATTTGTCTACATACACAGACCCACATGATTTCTGTTTGTGTGTGTGCAGACTCAAGATAGTAATAATGATCATATGAGGTCTACAGCACACCTTGAATGTATTCAATGTAATGGATTTCTTACACATATTTATTTACATTATTTTACCACTTTTGATGCATGACAAACAGTTTCTCATTTAAAACTGTCAGCTGTTTAAATCCTGTGTAGGTTGCAATATGGTGATCCATCTCTGCAAAAGCACAGAAAATTAGATTGTCAGTGAAACTGGGAGAAAATTCATTTAATTGCTGCAGGTACTTTTGGAAGCAAAGTAGATTGACTCTTGATTTTACAGCTAATCTGTTCAAAATGGCTGGTAAGTGAATTAGATAAAGGTTTGGGCTTTTTTAATTTTTCAAAGCATATTGTTTTATGGCTTTTATGGCAACATGATTTGCTTCTTTAAAGCAAAGTTAACAATTTGCCATCAGTACTCATTAGGGTTATCTTTTGCTCTCTGACATTTTTTGCGGTCACAAATTGGGCTTAATATTTTTATTTTACAGTACAGGGTATTTGTTTTTTTTTTTGTTACATCTGCTATGGTTTTTGGGAAACTTTAAATGATTAGATTTAATATCTGGCAATGTAGGGACTTGCTTAGAGATGCATGAGCCCCATAGTAATCCCTTTTTCAATCCCCCCATCTCTCCATCCATTCATAATTCTTGTAACCATCAAATCTCTGCAACTCTTGTACATTATCAAGTGCAATATGGTAAATGAACTGTCAGTTACATATAGGTGTGCCTTTAAAAGGTTCCATCTTTTTAGGTCCAGTTTTGACAGTTATTGGCATTCTTCCAGAACCTGTAGTTTCAAAGCTCCACAACAGCAGATCCTTGTAACCAGCACAACCCAGGAACATTTCAACATATTTTGATGCAGTGTTGTGTTTTGTTTGCTCCATAGACCTAGATGTGACTTTTAAAAAAAATTTTGTCAGCTCTTTTAGAGTTATTGCCTTTGACAATTTACTTCATATTTCAGATGGATTGTTGCTTGTAACCAGCATAGTTCATAGTTAACTTACTTTCTTCAATGTTCATATACAATTTTATCATCAAATGTTTGATGATTTTTGAGCTATATTAATTAAAAACAACATTCCATGCAAAACTATGAAGTTGATTAGCAAGGGCCATAACTCCATTCAAAATAGTGTAAATTTGACAAAACCCACACAAGGCATATCTAGGTCTGAGAAATGAAGTTTTTACCAAATTCCATCAGAATATGTGGAGTAGTTTTTGAGCTATGATGACTACAAGCAAGATTCCGAGTTTGAATTTAAAGTCAATAATTTATTCGACAACAGGAATAACTCTATCCAAATGGACTAGACAAGATTAAACCATACAAGGCATATGTAAGTCCATGTGGTATTTTTCATACCAAAAGGCATCAGAATATGTTTAATAATTTTTAAGTTATGAAAGTTGGAAACAACATAATTTTGTTTGCAATCAATATACCTCAAAAATAGTTCAGCATTTGATGATAAAATTTTATATGAACAGTGTATTATTGACCCAGAAGTGTTTTTATGGGTTTTATTTCATCAACTTCATTCTGGACAGAGTTATAGCCCTTGTCAATCAGCTTAGTATCTTAAATGGGGTGCTGCTTGTGTTGATGGGTCCTTGAAAGAGTTGCTTTCAAGTATACCACATCTACATTTAGAAGAGTTACAGCCCCTGAATGCCCTAAATTTTCTAACTTTGGTTTCCCAACATAAGATCCTCTGTTCAAGGCCTTAAGAAGCAAATTGTACTGAGTGGGGCCCTCGCAATGCCGCCATCATTAACAGCTGTAGTTTTCACTTAATATTTCTATATCTTTTTAATATAAATATTTTAACAAAACAAAGGCAAAGTTATCCAGTGTAAACTATATGTTCTAGCTTTATTTAACCTGTACCTGTGCAGTGCTTCAGTGTTAC
This sequence comes from Megalonaias nervosa, assembly GCA_016617855.1. Classification (NCBI taxonomy): domain Eukaryota; kingdom Metazoa; phylum Mollusca; class Bivalvia; order Unionida; family Unionidae; genus Megalonaias; species Megalonaias nervosa. Next base: position 124,993 of record JAECUM010005443.1, on the reverse strand, counting down.
ATTAGCTACACATTCTGCAGCTTTCATCCAAAGATGACCATTCAGATGGCCTAAGTGGTTAGAGCATCTGCTTTGGATGCAGGAGGTCATGGGTTCGAACCCAAGCCATGTCATACCAAATACTTATAAAACTGGTACTAGTAGTGGCCTCGCTAGGCACTCAGCATTAAGAGGTTTGTGTTAGGACTGGTCGACCTGGTGTCAGGATAATTTGACTGGGTGGGACATGATGCTACATGTCTGCGGCATGATGCCCCAGTGCTAGACATCACTACAAACTGTCACACTATAGACATTATAGCAATATGACTGAAAATTGTTAAAGCTACCTAAATTCTTCAGCTTATATGTGAGTATATATGGTACATAACAGTGCCTACCATATATACTCGCGTATAAGCTGACCCCCCCACAACCTGACTAGGTAAAAATAGGAAAAATTGCATGACCCGCAGATAAGCCGACCCCCTTTCTTCAAGGCTTTATTTTTTTCCTAAATTCTTCGGCTTATACGTATATACGGTACTTTAAAAATCCAAATGACACACACTCATCTAAAGATTGTGCACACACAGAGTGCACCAGTACTTAGAGAAAGAAAATTAGTTTTAATCCATAGCATTTAATGAAATGCTTACTTGTAATGAGCAGATTCCGATTTTGATAAGACCCTAATGATTTTCACTTGGTCTTTGGCAGATTGCATTGATTCAAATGTAGTCTTTCTAGGTTTCAATACATCAACTGATACTTCAACCACAATTTCAACCAAGCTTGCTCTTTACCAGTGTAAAAGGTCAGAGGTCATTCAGGTTAAAGAAATATTTGTATTGAATGTATTATACAATTAAAGGTCAGTTACGTAGAAAATCTTCAGAATGTACATTTTTATGCTTGTACAAAAAACCGTATAGATTAAAAATCTGTTTCTCTGCTAAAATTTACTCCAACCAAATTTCCTAAATTCAGACTTAAAATTAATAAAGAATTAGTTGTTCTAAATTGCCAACTGCATTTCCTTTCTTGACTAAGGCTCACTTTGCTGTTATATGTGACATCATTCTCAAACAAAAAGAGTAAAAATGTGCTGATTGCATGGTGATTTTAAGTAAAAATGACAAATTTTGTACAGTATATGGTCAGTAATTGTGATAAAAAAGAAAAAGGGCCATTGTCTTCCTTTTTTATTCCTAAATGAAGAAAGATGCAGAAAATAGGGTTCTACAAATTATACTGTGAAATATGATGGGCCTTCAGTGTGGTCCTCATTCCATTTTTAACTCTACTGGTCAGATGAGCTTTAGGGAGAGTCTATCGCTCATCGTCTGACATACATCATCCATCTGGCTGTTAGCACAAGTTTGTTTTTTGCCACTCCTCCTAATCTACTTGGATGATTACCATGAACTTTAAAACCACATTCATCTTTTGAAGTTTAGTTGGTCCTAAACAAAAGTGGTGCTGATCTGATCCTAATATGTATGCCATAGCAGCCATCTTGAAAATCTTGTTATCACTACTCCTTCTGAACAAAAAGTGATATTGACATGGGGTTTTCACCAGATGACTTCTGATGATGTCTGTTTGGTCCTAAATGAATTAATTCTGATCTTATGTCTAATATGGCCATCATAGCAGCTATTTTAAAAATCTAGTTATTTCAATTCTAACTCCTGAATGGATGGTCATAGTTGGCCCAAAATAAAAATTGCACCAATCTGATGTCCAATATGGCTACCACCACAGCCATTTTGAAAATCTTTTAATTGCTACTTAACCTCAACAAAAGTCATATTGACATTTGGTTTTCACTTTTCATGATGTTTAATTGATCCTAAAAGAAAAATAATGTTGCTGACACATCCAGTATGGTTGCCCCAGTGGCCATCTTGACAAGCTTGTTATTACTACTCCTGAATGGATGGTCATATCAACATTTTTTTGGGTCAGATTTTTTATGATGTTAGTCCTAAAATGGTGCTGCTCTGAGATTAAATATGGCTGCCACCACCACCATCCCTTAATTTAAATGGCTGGTCCCATAGGTAAATCAAACATATTGAACAAACAAAAGCTATTCCTCTTTGTTGTCTTGCTTGAAGGATAATGTTTAAGCCATCTTTATTACAGGTTATTGGCTATCATTATTAAATTATAAGTAATGTTTCTTTGAAGTTGGATTCTGCTCCATATGTTTTTAGTAGTCAAAATAGAAGTATGATTAATTTTTTATGACAAAATGTTGAAATGCAGTTGTGATTCAGGAAAGGATGAGCCATTGGCAAAGCATGCCATAACTAAATTGTAAAATTTGTGCATGATGGAGTTTGACTTTATGTAGCAGTAAGAGGGACCATTTCAGTCTTTGTGCAAACACCATATCTTCATGCAGGAGTGTATGACATCCGTTGACATAGTATTACTTCCTGCATTTGGATGGTGCTTGAATGTAGAGCTCAATCCCAAAAGTAACTTAGATGTTTAAACATTCCAACTAGAGTGGCCATCACATGTTTAAAACTCTCTCACAGCAGTGCATAGGCAAAAAGATCATTTAAAATGTGAGTGCAAAGATAAACTTTAATGACACTTGCATCCCTTCAAATTTCCCAGTGAACTGTTGAGAGCATTAAATACTGCATCAAGTTAAGATTGTATTCCTTGTGTTTGTGTGATTTGGATTTTTAGCATAGTTTATAGTGATGGGTCATCATGCTGCAGAGACATAGCATCATGTCCCACCCAGTCACATCATGTCCCACCTAGTGAGGCAGCTGCTAGTACCAATTTGATAAGTCTTTTGTATGATGCTGCTGGGATTCGAACCCATGACCTCCCACATCTGAGGCGGACGCACTAACCACTTAGGCCACTGGAGCAGTCAAGATTGTATTCCACTGTCCAATGGATTTTAAAGACAAAACTTGGAGTATTGTTCTTAATTAATGTCTCTGTTGTTGTGTTTATGTGAGTTTATGTACATAGATGTCTGTATTTTAATGATATTTGGTAACACTAAGGGACCAGCCATTTAATTTTCAGAACTGTGAGGGAGTGTTTTGGAAAAAAATATCTGGCCCAAATATCTTGAAAAAACTATTCTTCCTCTGATCCATTATATTAGTTGAAAAAATGAATTGTCTTCAGGTAAAAGAAAAATCAATATCCTAGTTTGAAGGAAAATCCAAGCCTCCCCTCCCCCCTCCCCAAAGTCTACCAACTATCTTCTGTTTGAAAGTGTATTAAATGCTTCAAGGAAAACAGATATTTTATGGTATTAAAATTTGGATTACCAGTCATTTTCTATAGGCTTTCACAAGTAAATAACATATTCTCAATTGTATGATATCACTGTTATGGGCTGTATGCACTGACCACCTTATAGGATCTCAACATCCACAAAACCACTGTTCATTTCATAACCTATTGCAGATTCCCTACATAATGATAAATTCCTACATTAGCAAGTTCCTTGTTCAAGTGAGTTTTCATTTCATTATAGATATCAAGGGCAGGGTATTACCTCAGTAACTTTTGGGAGGGTCACACTTTTTAAAGCAACAGTTCATAAATTATGCAATATAAATTTATAATAAATATGACTATTGGATTTTCAGGTGAGGAAGAATGAAAGCTAAGTTTAAACAGAAACTTCCATATTTGACCCTTAAGATAATGCTCTAATTGTTTGATTTGTTTTCTCTTGAAAACACTCAACATGATTATGGAGATTAATGAAGGATACTAACTTCAATTTTGAGTCAAAAGTGTGGTACATTTACCAGTAAAAAAGCTGTTCATTGAAAGGAGACAACAAACAGCAGTTAATTATGTCATGAAAGAAATGCCTAACATGTGATAAAACCCAGACATCAGATCAGTAGATTTAAAAATATGGAGCAGTAGAATGGCTTCTAGATCAATAGGATTTCTTATTGACATAAATTTTACACTTTTTAAACTTATGATTGTCAAGTTTCACTCTTAACAGGCTCACAGTAATTTTCTGAACCAGATTTCCCCAATGCAATGATGTCTGTATATGCCTGGTGATATCATTTATTCCTCCATACACTATCTTAAAATCCACTTTGCATGCAACACAATACAAACACAGGACCTTTGCTTTTTGCCAGCACCAACTTAAACTCTGATTTCCAGGCACTGCTTATTTAGGAGAATAATAATAATAATAATAATGTGAACTTAGTACATCACCTAATATTTGAAAGCTGTGGGCACCTTACAATATTAGATAACACAAAAATATATCCAATGACAAGATTACAAAAACAAACACCATGAAATTACAAAACAAAAACATGCCAACAATAATTAAGGAAGTAAACATTTCTAAGTCTTTAAGTCTGTTCTTGTAGTTGAAATAGATGAGTTTTAAGAACACTCTTAATGAGATCACATTGTCTTTGTGTCTAAGATCAATGGGTAATTTGTTCCACATAGCTGGGCCCTGCAACGTAACAGTGGGAACAATGAGAATACAAGTGTCAGAAGAGGAGTGTAAGTTTCTATATGAGTTGAACAGATTTTGTGTTTGATTCTGGATTGAACGGGTAGCCAGTGGAGGTTACAGAGCTGGGGGGGGGGGGGGGGCTCAGTACTCTAAGGATAACCAAAACAAATGTGTTATGAAGTTTTTGTAGTAGATACTGAGATGAATGAGATAGAAGTGAATTACATTAGTCCAGTCTTGAAAGTAAGTGTCTTAGTGGCATCAGCCAAAATAAAATTGCAAGTGGAGCTAATGTGTCTCAGCTCTAGATATGCAGCCTTGCATATGTTCATTATGTGTTGGTATAATATGAGAGTACTGACACCTAGATTTCATACTGACTGTGTGAATTTAATGTTGGTATCGCTGACATATATTGTTGAAGTGTTACATGTAGGCTCATACAAATGTAACAAAAGAAAAGAGTGAAGTCAACAAGCTTTGTAAGTTTTAACAAAATAATTTATTTCCCTAGAAAACAAGATAAAAATATGAAATAGGACTTACGGTTTGTGAATATAATCCAAAAATTAATCCTAGAATTCAAAAATATAAGTCCTATCACTAAACAGTTCTAATTGAATCCAGGTTCGAATCTTGATGAAGTTCCAATATGGAAAGTGATGACGTCAGATGAGGTCATTGTACTGATGGCAACAGTTCCTCATTGAATCACAATTTATAATGTTCCCGTTTAGAATTCCAGAATAAATTTCCACTGAATGTCTTTGTCTCAGAATTTTTATAAAGAAGAGCACTTGTATAGTTTTCTAGAGAACATAAATTATTAAATCCAAAAAAATAGATGAACTTTACAACAAACTGGCATCAACAATAATAAAAAACACCTTGAGCTCTTAAAGGTGTATGATACGACTGACAAATCTACTAGAAATCGTCTGTCTTAATCCCTGATTTTAGATCACATGGTAGCTCACGTGACGAGGCTACACGATCATTAATTTGAACAGTGCAGTAAAATAAATGCCAATTTGCACATACGCTAGAATAGCCCTATCTAAGAATCAGATTCCCACACTGGAAATAAATAAAAAAGAAAGGCTGTTTACAACTTAGCTAACACGTGGGCCAAACATGACCTTGGAAATAGCCAATCATTTTCATTCAGTGTTTACAAATGTCTGAACCAAGGTGAACTAAAAATAGTGATAAAGCAACCATTACGTTCTAATCAGGTCAAGTGAATTTTCCGAAAAGAGATTCATATCCAGTGAAAATTATCATTACAATAAAATGTAATGAAACAAAATTAAAATAAAAAAGAATTTAAAACTAACACACAAGTAATTAAATTGCATATACGTAACAGAAGTAAAGGATGGGAATGAAAAAATCATTGCATGGTGATCAGGATCACTTCAGTTTTATCTTCATTCATCTGCAGCTTGTTACATGTCATCCATGACTTCAGATAGGAAATGCACCTCTCTTCACCTTGAATGGTAGCCTGAACTTCATTTGGGCAGCTAAATTTGTATATTTGAGTGTCATCACTGTGCAAATGTCAATCTATGACACTTGAGAGCGGCTGAGTGTATAGAGTGAAGATAACAGGACTGAGAACATAGCCTTGTGGAACACGAAAACATTGATCAACTGGGCTTGAATGTTTTCCATTTACTGACACAACTTGTGTCCTGTTGACTTAAGTAGGTCTTGAACCTTGGTAAGGCTGTATTGTGAATATCAAATACATGCTGGAGATGTGAAGTAATATGTTATGGTCAAATGCTGCAGACAAGTCAAGGAGGTGAGAACTGTAATCTTTCTACTATCCAAAGCAGAGAGCAGGTTTGTTAGTAATACCTACTTTTAGAAGTGCAGTTTCAGTACTATGGCAAGGGCAATATGCTGACTGTACATTGTTAAAAAGACTATTTTAATTCGAGGAGATTCAAGTTGGGATAGAACAACTTTTTTCTACACTGTATGACATGAATAGGAGGTTAGAAACAGGGTGGTAGTTCTTTAAATTGTTATGGTCAGGCATCAGTTTCTTTAACAGAGGCTTTACAGTAACAGTTTTGAAAAATGATGGGAATTCCCCAGATGAGAGAGAAGTACACCACTCCCTCGATAACTCGTGCCCTGATAACTCGCGAACCCACTTATAATGCGGGGTCAGGCATGGATCCCATTTTTTAAACCAGAAAATACCCCAGAAATTGATCCCTATTTTTGAACTTATAGAAAATTGCGACCAAAATTGGTCACGGAAACTTTGATATATCGCTCATTTTATCGTCGAAAACGATAGATAGGACCTGAAATTTTAATCAAGATTATGAAATATCAAATTAAAAAATAAATCATACAATTTTTTTTTACATTTTCTTTCCAAACGGTAGTACACCGCAATTAACGATATGTAAGTAAATTTCGATCAATGAAAATGTCACTTACGTAGAGTGGAGGCAGTACTTTAATGAATAAATACCAATTAAATTATTTTTTTTAATCAATTGAAATTTATGTTCTAGTTCTATCTTTTAGTTCCTTTTAAGTGTAATCATCATAAATACAACATGTTCTCTTGTAATTAAACGTAAAATGTGCCAATCTACCGTAACAGCTATGTCCGTGAGCATTTCTCTGAGAACCTAATTAGGTGCCGACCGTGTTTTGATAACTGATTTGCGGAAGTATTTGTTGTTTTGTTGCACTGAATTAAAAGCTGGCCTCCTTTGTGTTATCATGTTAATTATGTCTTTTGAATCAAATAAAGGAGCTGGAATAAAAGAAAAGTTAAAAGACACGAAAATCCTACAAATTTAAAATCTAGCAGCCCCGGTCGTATGTCGGGTGAACTCATTTCATTTGATCAATCACTGTTATAAATGTTATTGTGTATGTAACATAAACTACCTTTAAATTAGCAGTCTCATTGGTAACTGTGATCAAAGATAACCAAGCGAAATGAATACTTCGTAAAATAAAGAGCTTGGTTTCACAGATACGGACTATGGTGGGCAAGCGAGTTTCAGAGAATTTTTGAACTTGCACTTAGAGATATCCTCAAGGATGATAAGAAGTTTCATTATTACTTCCAATGAAATTATGACATCAATACTGTGCTAACTGAACAATACAAAAATTGAGATTCGACGTAGACAGTTGTCTCATGAAATAAAGTTCGCGTGTTTTTGAAGAAAAGGGATCTTGTTTGGTGATGCATCGACAGTTAGTCTAGTTTCCCGCTCTTTTGACTCCCAGTTTGGCAGGATACCATTAAATACCTCTCCGGGAACCAGACTTATCAAGAACACAAAAAGCAGTGACGTAATACACAGATGTTTTGCATACACGTGATGGTTGTTGAAACCAGTGGAACGATCTTTCACATGTTGGACATTTTGAAAATAAATGTTATTTAAACAGAATAATGAACAACTTTATTAGAAAAAGCATGTTATTAAAAATTATTATCGACGTGATTGTAAAAGGAGCATTCAGACATTAAACAGCCCAGTTCCCTGAACCCCCCCACACACACTCCACTGTATAAGCACTCAAGCAGCAGTGATGTCGGAATCTGATCGAGTCCACATGACTTTGGGGCACTCTTCATCTCAATTGTATGTAACAAATCCATAGAGATCGGTTCAAATGCTGTTTAAAGATTGTTGATATTCTGTATCACAACTACATGGTGACAATGAGTCAGTTGAAATTGTGTTGTCAAGCTAACCTCTAATGGATTGTACTTTGTTATAGAAGAAATTTGCAATCAGGTCTGGAAGGTTGACCAGAGAGAAGTTCATTGGAAGTTGTGTACATTTATTCCTTGAATAGCTTGTTCATAATCTCAAAGAGCTCTTTGCAGCTAGAACTTTCAGTGATCCTAGTACTGTAGTAGACTGATTTCGATGCATGAACTATATTTGTGACATTCTTCATAGCAGCTTGATTGATCTGCTTATGAATAGTGAGGCTGGTGGCAAGCCACATCCTTTTAGTTCTCTTTTAGCAGTGTGAAGGTGGTCTCTAACATTACCATACCATGAAGAACACTTTTGAATTGATACTTGGCACTTGCTTCCTGGGGCATGTTTGTCTAGCAATAAATGAAAGCACTTATCAAGTTGTATTACTGTAGGAGGTAATGAAGTTGTTAGGTTTACTTGGATATCATGCATTTTAGTTGAGTTCTATTTATCATTGATATTATTATTAGCAAATATAAGTGATATTTCTATTGTATACATGAATATACTTGAAGAGATTAATGTACATTTACGTTACATATGTTGTTGGCAGATAAATTCCAAGATTGTATACTACATGGATGTATATTTTCAGAATATATTCCCTAGATATATATATTATGATATGTTCTGTCTGTTTCAGAACAAAATCCAGTGTATTTTCTATGATGTGGCACAGAGCAGCAAATTTGAGTTGTGCATAATCTTGATAATATTTGGCAACATGATGGTCATGGCAGTGGAGCATTACAACCAAACACAGTCCGTCTCAGATGCTTTGGATATTATGAATATTTTGTTTGTAACCATCTTTACACTGGAAGCCATTGTGAAGATTATTGGTCTCCGATGGCATTATTTCCGGCAACCATGGAATGTGTTTGACATCATCATTGTTCTGCTGTCTATAATGGGTAAACACTCGTTATTCTGATACTTTGAAGTAAAAGTTAACAGTAGTGTTTAACATAAACTTAGGCTGACTCTTGTTTATTCAGCTTTCATTAATCTAACATCTGCTTTAATATATTATCATAAATCATAAAAATATATCTAGTCAAAATTTTGAACATAATTATCTGATGATGTACTGTGTATACTTACTTATAAGTCAAGCCAACTGCAAACTGCATAGACCCAGATTTGGCATTTCATAATGCACCAGCAGATCTGGGTCTATGCAGTTTGTAAGGATTAATCAGTAGAACAAGCAACATAGACCCTGATCTCAGGTACATTATGCAATGTCAGATCAGGGTCATTGTTGCTTGCAGTTGGACCCAACTTATAAGCAAGCACATATAGTACCAGAAGAAACAGTAATCCATGATGAGAATGAAAGAGTCTCCTCATCATTGTTATATATGAATGAATTTCAGTACCAACAAAACTATTATTTGCATGACTACTAGAATGAATGGCTGTGAAACTAAATGAATTTATAAGAAGTAGCATTCTTAATTCCATATTATATACAGACCTTTTCTAACATCTCCAGATTGTTATGGTCACATTATAATATTGTGTGATTTTCAGTAATTAGTAAAATGCAGCCATTAATGCTAAATTGAAAACCAGACATATTAATGATTTGATTTTAGTTTATGGAATTTTTTTTGTGCACTGTTGTACAGGTCTCCAATAATTCTTACTTATGAAATCAAATATTGAACAGGGTAATCTGTATTTTATTAATCAGTGATTAGTAATTAAATTTTGCAGAAATGTGTATCCACTAAAATCACATGACTCAAAAGCTGAATGTAAGGTAAATCATTTCTTTAATGAGTCAGTAAAAATATATGAGGGAAGAAATTTGCCTACCCAAATAAAAGACTAAAAATGTTCATATTGCATAAATCCAATTGCCTATCTTTTGTAGACTACACAGTGTTCATTGCACTATGCATCAGCAAAGATTTGATCATACCCATAATATTTATTGACTATGATAATTTTCCAAACAAAGTTTTTAAGCCATAAAGTAAATCTAATTTTATGCCTTTTCAATAAGAAATCATAGCATCTAAATTGGAAGAAGGTAAATGGTGTTCAGAGTGAATTAGTTGCCATAGTCTTTTAAATGCCTTAATTAGTTGCCATAGACTTTTAAATCCTGTAACCTTTTCAAAAATAGGATTGTGCCAGTTATTTTCCAAGGAGATGAAAATATACTTCTCATTGACTAATATGTTGTACAAGGAAATAGAATATTGGCTGCATTTTTTTATGTTCCTAGACAAATGCTGAGCTTTTGTTCTTATGTTCTCATTTTTTTCTTCTAAATTGATGCTTACATATTTGTACATATATAAATTCATTAAATTCTTTGCTTATTGATAACACACCCTGACAATAGTCACTTAGAGTCACAGAAGTTTTTACTGTAGCATTATTTCTTGCCTATCAGTGTTCTTCAAGTACATATCAGCACAAAATTTAAATCATTCTAATCAAATATTTATGATCAGATCAAAGAAATGTTTATTCTGGTAAAAACTGAGTGTTGCACCTTGGGTGTTGAACAGTGGATTGCCCACAATTTTGGCCAAATGTCCCCTATATCCCCCTCTGACCCCTTGGGCATGCTTTTTTGACCATTACTTTTAATAGAAACAGTTGTTTGTCCCATTAAAAATTTGCCCCATTAAAAATTTTTGTCACCCAGATTTGTGGGACACATTGTACCAAGTTTATTGGGACCTAGGTGCAGCACTGAAACTGTAAGAACTCAGTCCAAAGATAATAGCTCAAAGTACCTCACTGTCAGAATTCTTGTAAAATTTGGCTAGACAATGATATAGAGTTACCATATACACTCGCATATAAATCCAACTGCAAACACCATAGATCATGATCTGCCATAGCATAATGCACCTGCAAGTCAGGGTCTGTGTTGTTTGTCCTACTGATCACTGTTAACAAACTGCACACACCCACATCTGCCAGCACATTATGTGACAGCAGATTTGGGTCTGTGCAGTTTGCTGGTGGACTTGTCTTACAAGCGAGTATAGATGGTATGACACAACATGTATCAAGATCTTCATAACTAAAAAAATGACATTTTCTCAGCGCTGAGATTATTCATGGAGTTTTTGCCTCACCAGTGAATACATAAGTGTCACTATTCTGATGGTGTTGTTGCCACTGTTTCCATAGACATAATTGTTAAGTATTTGCATTCAGCTCTAATTCTCTAAAACCATATATTCAGTCTTGAGAGTAGAAGAATACAGTCATCTTGAAAAGTACCATTTATCATTAGCCAATGTAGAACAAATTGACCTACTTTTCATGCTCTAGTAAACTCATTTCCTTTTGCATTTAGATAAATTTCTTTGACACTCTGGCTTATTGATTATGAAAAGTTGAAAATAATATTCAATTTAGGACTTAAATTCATACCCTTAAAAAGCAGGTCACAGTGATCTAGTTTTCTTGCATTAATATGGAGGGTTTTTTAACCATGCAGTGGGAAAGCTGGTGGGAAACAGGATTCAGTATAATTCTTTTTCATTACCTCATTAAAAACATTCTACAAATAAGATTGGTCAATTGTCAAGATATAATATCCAGTAATTCTATCCAAAACTATTCCAGCAACATGCATAAGCTCCAACAAGATTATAGCTAGATCATGAGACTTACAAGTGTGGGTAAGTCACATGATGACTGTCAATACATGTACACAGCTGGGTAAAACAATGTGGTGGACAACAAGTGCTTCAAAAATTAAAATGTAAATATGAAATTTATGATCCAAATATATGAAGTGTGTGTGTATGTGTGTAAATATATGTATATAACAGTATAGAGTCACTTTTAAGATGAGTCCAACTGCAAACTACAGTCAACTCCGCTTATATGCATAGCCTTGGGACCGGACCCAAGCTATGCATATAAACAGAGTATGCATTTAAGTGGAATTCATGTATATTTACAATGGAATTGTAAAATGGAAAATGGAAAATCATACAAACAAAGCTCATATACTATATAAATGTGTTTCAATGTATTAAACATCTACGTATACATTTAATTCCACAATACATGTACATGTAAATTCAGATAAACACTGTAAACTGTTATTGCCGAAATTATTATTGACAGTGTGTATCACTCTTTGGTAGCAAAATAGTATAGGTGTCGCTACTAAAATTAGTTCCCAATAAAGTAATAAGTTTACGTAAAAAGAAAGACATTAAAGTCATTGCAGAAAGTTTGCAAGTTACTTGGTAAAAAAGTCCGTAATTGATTTTTGAACACAGTTGGGGTGGCCAATCTGGTGGACAATAGTCTGCAAGTTATAAAATCCATCATACGATTCGCACCCATTTGCTTCCAGAAACGCTCTAATAGTCTCCAGACATTTAATGGCAGTAGCAAAGTTTGGCGGTGGGACAGACAAATCATTGGTAGACTCCTCCACATCCTCTGGATCTGAATCCTTTTCTTCTTGCTGGACATTTGAACAGATATCGGCATCTGTTTTTTCTTCATCAGTATGAAGGTGTTCATCCACCGCCACATAGCGATTGAAATCATCCAATGTCATAGTGGGTGGGATAAAAACCTCAGTGTTGTCATCATTGGTAACGTCTTCAGTGGACACGGTGTTTTTGACAAAACTTGCACGTCGATAACAGTTGGCGATGGTTGCTCCTGAAATTCAATTCCATACCTCTCTCTGTAGATGCAAGGCATCCAGTAAACTCAGTTTTTTTGCCAATTCTGCAGCACTCCCTTCATTTCCATTGTCGATGATGTTAACAACTTGATGCAACTCTAGTGATCGGTATTGCTTCTTGAAGTTAGCAATGATGCTTGATCCATCGGTTGAATCAATGATGTAGTGTTAGGGGGTAGAAAGAATAGTTTGACATTTGTCAAGTGAAGATTATCACTGTGAGCAGCACAATTGTCGCACAACATGAGAATCTTGCGTTTTCTGCTTCGCATCTGTTGCATTTTTGTTTGCTTGTTCTTAAAACAACGCAGATTTTTACTTTTGCTGATCACTAGTGGCTCTAGTTTTTCGCTCCCATCCATGTTAGCTGCAAGCAGCAGTCACCCGATCTTTTGCAACTTTAGCCCCGGATACATCAGCACCTTTAAATGAAAGTGTTCCATCTGGGATAGCTCTCCAATAAAGCCCAGTCTCATCAGCATTAAAAATGTCAGCTGGTTCATAATCTTTGATCAAGTCCGACAGAACTTCATTTATCCATCGTTCAGCAGCGAAGTCATCAGCATCTTGCTTCTCCCCATACTGCTTCTTGAAATTTATAGAATTGCAATCTTTCCATCTCTCTAGCCAGCCATTTGTTGCCTTAAAATCCACAATGCCTAAGCCCTGTGCTAGTCCATCAGCTTTTTCTAGCAACAGTGGGCCGTTGATAGGCACCTGTTGACTCCTCGCTTGGATGAACCATCACAACAGGGCTTCCTCAACATCTTCCACTTTTCCTGCCCTTTGACACTTTCTGTTAGGATTGCTGTTACTCTGCCACTCTTCAAGAATCTTTTCCTTATTTTTCTGAATTCTCAATATCACACTTTGGTTAACACCAAACAACTGTGCAATCAACAACTGACTTTCTTTATTGTCTAACTTCTTTATCACTTCCACAAGATCCACCAACAATAACGTCTTACATGTGCGCTTAGCCATTTTAGATTTTAATACATGTAACACCTTAGCTGATGAGTGCAGAGGTTGGCTGGGGCAGCAGTCTACAATTTTCTACGAGCTTTGGGATAGCAGTCTACACGTACATGTATACAGCCTTGACCTCCACTTTAGATGTCTGGACCATGTTTAAGCAATTAAGCGGTGTCAAATACGTATAAAGTCAATGGTTGAGACCAGAAAACTGTATGCAGTTAAACGATTTATGCATTTAACCGATATGCATTTATCCGATATTGATTACTATGCATATTAATGAAGGAAAAGTGGGACCATGCTTTTGCTATGTACTTAAGCGATATGCATTTAAGTGGAGCCGACTGTACATAGACCAAAATCTGCCATTACATAATGCGCTGGCAGATCTAGGTCTGTGCAGTTTTTAGGAGTAATCCATAGAACAAACAACATAGACCCTGATCTGCAGGCACATTATGCAATGGCCAATGAGGATCTCTTATTGTTTGCAGCTTGACTTGACTTACAGGCAAGTATATATGGTATTTGCAATATGCCCATTTTAAGTGATGTGTACTAGTTGATTATGCTATCTATCTGTCCATCCATTTGTTAACATTTTCTTGTCTGAGCCATAATTATGTCATGATTGGAGAGATTTTCATGAAACTTTTTCCAAATAAGTGTTATGACTTTTCACATACCATAGTCATGCCCCTTGCTTCAAGAATAAGGTCAGAGCAAGGAAAAAAGGATATGTGACCTTTATATATGTATGGATATAGATTTTGATCCATTGAAGATATTTTAATGAAGTTTAGCCATCTATATATTTTAACTTGACAGTGTCTCATAGAATCACTCATACCTTCTGTCCAGGGTGAGGGTTACAACAAGAGATATAATGTAAGTCAGGGCTTAGGCTGTCATCCCTATTTGTATGAGACTTTCCCCAGATCCACACCTTATTATGCATTTGTCAAGTCCCTAGCTCAAAGAATAAGGTAATTAATATGGAAAAAAGGCCACAAGATCAGTCATGAAACTTATGGGTCTATTCATTGCTGGTGGAAATGGGTGACAGTGACCTACTTTTAATTTGCTGGTGATTACTTTTAATTTTCACTTCTAGCTACATTCCTGTTGAGCAGAAATATTCACACATACAAAATAAATAAGCAACCAACTTTTACTTGCTCTAGACACTATATTAGATTTCAGGATCATGCAATGAAGGAGCAAGTTAAACAACATTCTGTAGAATTCTTGTTTATCTCTCATTTTCAGTCAGTCACACATTAATCACTATAGCATTCCATCACTATTTATTCAAACATGGTTCCTGTTATAAGTTGGGTAAAAATTCTGAATCCCATTTTGCATTGTAACATTATGTATTCAGGTATACACCGACTTACACAATTTCAACTTATGCAAATTTCACATTAATGCAATTTCATGTGAATTTTTTTAATTTAATTTTTTTAGTGAAGATCAAAAATATTGAAGTTATTTGTCTAAAACTAACAAAATTTTAGGATTCCTAAACAGCTAAAATGAATGGTATTATAGTTAATTGATTTACATATTTTTTCAATGAAAATTGGAGTAAATGAAACAAAATATTTCAAGTTACACAATTTTTAGTTATGCAACCACTCCTGGGAATGCAACTATTGCATAAGTCAGGGGTATTTGTTATAAGGTAAGGCTGTCTGCTCCGTGTGCTGTATCTTCTTTTTAGTAGGGCATATTTTTGCCAAACTTTTTTACTTAGTAACATTCAGTAGTTACTGTATTTCAGTTAATGCATCTCTTTTGGCCAAAATTTAGAAGGCATTCAGTTTTAAGCACCACCACCACCATCATTTGTTTAGATAACTAGACCTGACAGAATTGTACATGTTTTACAATTGTGTGTTGCCAGGGAGGAAAACATTTTCCTTTGATTGTTGGATAAGCATGTTTGCCATAGCATGTATTTTTGATAAATTTACCAATTCAACTGTAACATTTTATCAAAATCAACAGTGAGTACATGTTGATCATAATTTTTTAAATAACATAAAAGTACAGGTGTTCCACAGAACTCATGTATTTTTGAAGTTATGGGCATGCACAAAGACTTTAACATTGGCCTGCACAAAAACTTTAGCAACTTTAACATTAGCATGCCCAAAACTTTAACATTGACTTGTACAAAGTCTTTAACGTTGGTCTGTACAAAGACTTTAACATTGACTTGTATAAAGACTTTAACATTGGTCTGTACAAAAACTTTAACATTGACTTGTACAAAGACTTTAACATTGGTCTATACAAATACTTTAACATTGACTTGTACAAAGACTTTAACATTGGTCTGCACAAAGACTTTAACATTGACATGTACAAAGACTTTAACACTGGACTGTACAAAGACTTTACATTGGCTTGTACAAGGACTTTAACATTAATCTAATGTCAATGGTGCTACCTCTGGATGACATCATACTCACTATGTCTTACATTTTGTTTGAGAAAGGTGAGACAATGATGAGAGGCATAGAGCAAGAAGTTTAGTAACATTGAATTGTAACAGCTTAACCCATTGTTGTTATTATTATTATTATTATTATTATTATTATTAGAATTATTATTAAGTATTTTTGTTTCATTTATTTCACTAATATAAAGTCATTTTATCTATAAATGGCAGTTTAGCTTCCCTTTGCAAATATTTGCATTCTTATGAGTTTTCTATGTTGAATTATATACTTTTGGGAAAGAGTATGATAATTTTAATGTAACTAGGTATATGACGACATCATTTTAATGTAAGAACAATGCCTGTTGCCTTATTATGTAGTCCATTGGATTCTTATTAACACCTAAGTTTTAAAAGTTTTATATAAATTCATTTTGTTTTGCAAACTTTATACAAATTCTTATATTAATTGGTATTTGCAACATATAACTAACAAAACAGTTTTAGATTTTATCATCATTTATTAATTTTTAAATTTCTTCTTCATAGGAGGACATGACATTGTGCCATGGTCAGTAGCTTAGGCAAATGCATGTAATATGTGATGTGTATTACTATACTCATAAGAAGCAGTTCTGTTAAAGGATATTCAAATATATGATAATGAAAACAGGTTAACATTAAAAGCTCAGATAGTGCCATGCACATTTTATGTTCTTTATGTACAAATTAATTAATGCAAATACAATAACGAAAGAGAAGGAGACATATCTGGTAAATTAAATTTATTTATCTAAACTTGATTTGCCTGTAAAATAATCCATAATGACTTATAGTTCCACTGCAACTTTGCAGTTAATGATTTTATAATGATCGTCATATTGTCAGCAGCCATGATTGAGTCGGGAAACTAAGAGATTTATGCACACGTTCCTCTAACTGCAGTATTGTGTCTGTAATCAAAGTATCAGACTTTAAAAATGACTCCAGAAATTTGTCATTTTCTCCTTATAATCTCCTTGAAGACTAGAAAATAAAAATCATTTTGATACAGGAACCCTGTACAAGGTTAGAAGCTTTTCTAAGATCAACTAGTATGTATCCAACTAATTTCCCATTATCTAAAGCAGGGGTCTTAAACTCAAACCACCCTGACGGCTGCATGAGGCATTTCCAATGACCCAAGGAGACATGGATCAGTAGCATCTAGGCCTGATGATTTTTTTGTCTCATTAGTTTGCAAAATTTTGATAAATTTGTCAAATGGCTGAAGACGTTGAATTGTCCTATGATGTTAATAGATAAAGTTTCTAAACATTAAACCACAGAATGGCATATGATATTTATAACCTGAAGTTATAACACAACAGAATAGGAATGCATTGTGAATAATGATAGCTTTAGACATTTTGCAATATGGTCAATAATGCTGTTTGATAAAGTTGCTAGGCATTTTTATGCCACTATGTGGCATATAATACTTATGATTTGATGTTATGACACTGAAGAATTGAAATGCTTTGTGATGAGTGAGTTTTAGACATTTACTTTTGGCAGGAAGCTCAATAAAGCTGTTTGATAAAGCCATGGGGCATCATATGTTATTTGTAACCTGATGTTATGACAGTACAGAATAGAAATGCTTTTTAATTGAATGACAGTTGTAGGTAGTTTCTTTTGACAGAAAGCCCAGTAAGACTGTTTGATAAAGTTGTCTGGCATATGATACCTATGATGATGTTGTGTAATGAATTACAGTTTCTTAAATTTTCTATTTTCAGGAATAATATTGGATGATTTGCTAAATAATGTAATAGTCAGTCCAACTATTCTGCGAGTGGTTCGCATTTTCCGTATTGGCAGAATTCTACGACTCATCAAGGCAGCAAAAGGAATTAGAAAATTGCTGTTTGCTTTGATTATATCTCTGCCAGCCCTGATCAACGTTGGAGCTTTGTTAGCCCTTGTGATGTACATCTATTCAATAATAGCAATGTCTTCCTTTGGCGACCTCAAAATCACAGGATCTATGGATATAGATATTGTTAACTTTAGAACTTTTCCAAACAGCTTCCTTTTGCTCTTCCGGTTATCCACATCAGCAGGATGGAATGATATCCTTGGACCTATGTTAATTGCCCCACCAAAATGTAATAGCACTCATTTCCAGCGAACTGATGGAGTGTGGGAGAAACAAGATAATGGAGAATGTGGCACACCATGGCTAGCAGTATTATTCATGGTGTCTTATGTGATTATAATCTTCCTTGTTGTGATAAATATGTACATAGCTATCATTCTTGAAAACTTCAATCAAGCCCATGAACAAGAAGAAGTGGGCATTACTGAGGATGATTTTGATATGTTTTACGTGGTCTGGGAACGATTTGACCCACTAGCCACACAGTATATTAAATATGAACAGTTGTCTAATTTTGTAAGTTCTTTAGATCAACCACTAGGAATTCCTAAGCCAAATGAGATAGCCCTAGTCTCCTTCAATTTACGAATCATGGAAGGAGATAAGTTACATTGTTTAGATGTCTTGATGTCTTTAGTGAAATATGTCGTGGGGAATGTGGATGAAACAGATTACTTGAAGCAACTTCAAACTCAAATGGAACGAAGATTCCAGGAAGCATTCCCCACACGTGTGAATACAAAATCTATTTCCACCACTATGCAGCGCAAGAAGGAAGATGTTGCTGCAAAAACTCTTCAGCGTGCCTGGAGAGGCTGGAAGACCGCCAAACAGCTTAAAGATATTACTACTATGGCCTTGCAACAAAGCATGACAAAGAATGCTCAGTCAGGGCGTTCAAAGAGTGGTATATATGAACTAGGACGTAGACTTAGCAATGCACTGTCTAATTTTTTCAGTTCATCACGACCAAACAGTGCTGTAAGTAGGTTGAGTTCTCATACAATGGAAAATGGTGAAGATCCAAGACCAGAGACAAGTACAAAAAAGAAAGCATCAAGCATGCTAGAAGTGCCAAAGGTCACAACATTGTATTCAGATGGCAACTTACATAATAAGGATATGGATTTTGAATTATGACAAGAAAGGAAGTATGAATGTGTGAAATGACTCTATCAAGAACTCTTGTATATATCTCAATTATTTTGAAAGAACAAAAAGATATATATTCATGTTCCCTTTCCTCGATCACCCACCCCAAGTATTTTTCAGTTATATTTATATAAAGAGACTATATATATATATATATATATATATATATATATATATATATATATATATATATATATATATATATATATAAAATTCATTTGTCGTTATATGCATGCCTTAAGGTAAATTGTTTTGTGTTATGATGTCCATCTGTTGCCAATTTCATTTCTGCACAATAACTCAAGTTCTTGGCCATCTACACTTACAAAACTTTGTGGATGGCTTGCACTTGTATTAAGGCAGAACCCTATCTATTTTGAGCTGAAAGGTCAAGGTCACTTTGACTAAAATAAGAAGAATAGTTTCCACATAATAAAACAAGTCCTCCAAAATCTAAAGTTATGAAACTTTGTGGATGGCTTGTCCTTTGGCTAAGGAATAATTCTATTGATTTTTAGATTCAAAAGCTCAAAGGTTAGGGTCACTGACTGAAAGAAGAAAAGTGGTTTCTGCCCAATAATCCCAAGTTTTCTGTATCTACCGGTACATTTACTAAATTTTGTGGATGGTTTGCTTTTGACGTAAGGAAGAACACATGTTTGCATAATAATGTTAGTTCTAAAGTATGCACTTTATCCACAGTTCATGGACAGCTTGGACTTAATGTTTGGAAATGGTCTGTTGATTTTGGGGTCTAAAGGTAATGGCCATTGTTTTCAAAGAGAAATTGTTTTTTCAAAATAACTTTTGTTGTAAACTAAATTCCTTGACTAAATTTGGTGGTATGCACTTAAGGTACTAAAAAACCCTACAGATTCTGTTGTCTAAAGGTCAGAGGTCATGGTCCTAGTAAGTATAATAAGAAAATAATGGTGTCTGCACAAATACCTTGACTGAAGGTTAAGGTCACTGAGACTTACTGGTCAGTAATCTCCAGAGTCATCCTACTGGTGCCTACATATTAAAAACATGGCAGGTGTATCATGTATTTTTCACTGTACTCCTGTTTACTTTTGTTGCAATACCAAGTGTTGTTTGTGATCTCCATGCACATTATCATGTGTGAAGTGCTGAAAATGCTCATTTATTCACAGTATCCAGTAAAACATATTATACTCATGGTTTCATTTTTAAATAGATCTCTAGTACATCTTGAAAAACCAATGAGGTAATTGGGATAAAGGAACAGGATTTGGTAAGATAATGAATGTACAGAAAAAGTCAATGGATGCCAAAAAACCCACATGCACATAAAATTAAAAAATGTGTTTGTCCTTTCAGCTTAATTTGAACAACACCATGCCTGATCCTTACTACTCTGCTATATACATGTACCGTATATATTTGCTTATAATTGTCATCCAAGTGCAAACAGCACAGACCATGATCTGCCTGTGCATTATGCAGTGACATATTAGGGTCATTCCTGTTTGCAGTTGGATGCAGTGAATATCTACAGTATCTTCGATGCTTTTCTACTTTAACTAGTCATTTTATTTTATATATATATTTGAAAATATAGGCAACTGAAAAATTCTTAAATTGTCCTTTTTAGATTTCTTGTATTTCACGTGTTCTGTTGATGCTGATATTGATTGATATTCAGATGCATGTTGCACTGATTTTTTTCTTTTGTTTTGCAATATCATTTTCATCACTTTTGTTCCATACCTTTCAAGACCTCTGGCAATCCTAAAAGAGTGAAAATTGGAAGTAATATAACTTGTAATGGTAAGAATGGTTACAATGAAATTTTTATCAAAATCAACAAATCCCATACTTAAAAGGAAAAAAAGTATGTTCAGATAATGGATATGCAAATGATTGATCAAGTAAAAGAGAAAGAGTACCAATATTTCTGCCACCACCATGAAAACATTACTGGCAGTGCAACATACAGGGTTCCCACGCTACCGGAAAATCGGGAGAAATGAAAAAAATTTTCCCGACCGTGAAAAGTCCTTCAATTTTTAAAATGTTGATAAAAGTTGGGAAAAACCTGGGAATTTTCTGCCACCAATTGACGCCCGAAACGGTTAGGTAATTGAGTCATAACTGAACTGATTCTGAGTTAAATTTATTGAGTTCTGACCAGAATATTCGGAGGTTGCAGTATGGATCTTTTGCCATACACATTTATTTATCAATCCAAAGAATCAGTTCACTAGATTCGTCTAGCAGATATTTTCCACAGACTGCTCGATATCCTTATGTTTCTTTACTTGGAAGGTATGAAAACCAGTCTAGCATCACAAGAGGCACACATGGTGGCGGTAAAGCTTAGCCACTTACCAGATGGCCTGTGTTAAATTCTTTGTTAAATCGAGTCATACCTGCATGAAATCAATATGAAAATTATTTTTTTTCTCAGAAATTGAGAGTATTAAAATCCTTATGTATTTAATCTGCTGAAAGACAAGACAAAACTATGGCGTTCATGAAATTTGATCTGGTACTCGGATTTGCATTGCTAATCGCATGAGTACACAAATCTCACAACCCACATTTTCAAATGTTATAGAAAAAAATAAAACATTAAATAAAAGTTGTATACTGGTTGTAATAAAAACACAAAAATGAAGAACACAAAATTCTTTGCATTTATTCTGTGAACAACTACCAGGGTATTGTTGTATCACGTGATTGATGAATATGATTGGTGATCACATGATAGGTTGATGAATCTTACTGGCCAGATTGCTGAGACAGCGACAGGTTTCTTATTGTTCTCGAAATAAATACATTGAGAATTATATGTTCTTTCTGGTTTTTACAAAAGGTATTTGACTTTCATTTAATATAATTTAATTTTTGTACAACAGCATTAAAATGGTGTGTATTGTTGATATCACATGACTATTGGACTTCGATGCAGTTGTTTGAGATTCCTGACGTCATGTGACTAGTAATGCAAATGGCGAGTGCAGGGTCAGGTTTGATTTATGCTGTAGACGAGTCTGGTCTGTCAGCGGATTAAAGACAAAAAGAATATAGGACTTGCCATTTCTGAGAAAATAAATCATTTTCCTATCGATTTCATGCAGGTATAACGTCGTTTAAATTTGCTAGGCCCACTGGTAAGCGACTACCATATGCCGCTACCGCACGGTAGCAGAAAATTCAAAATTTTCTATATGCAATTGCTCTGACCCCACACCCCAACCTAAATGTCCAAATTGGGTGGAATATTCAGAGGAAACCTGGAATAGAAAATGGAATGCTATTCGTTTTAAGCCAAATTTATTGTCCAGAAATGTTGAATCTCTGAGCTGAACTTTGGTGCAAAACTATTACACAGTGAGATGTAGCTTGAAACATTGGTTTCAGATCTTGAATAGAACGCAGGAGAAATTAGAAATTGTCATCCCTAGTTTTATATTTTAAAAAACAATAGGAGCCCCTGTATCAATACAGGTTTGGGGACTGGTTTATCAAATCACAAGAAGACAAGTTGATTTTACAGAAAATTAAGTCCTTGTTTATACAGCAATGTATAATTTTGAAGGTCTTTTGTCAAAATTTAAATCGACCCTTTTGTAAAAAAATTTTAATGATGGATTTTTAATCAAATTGTCTTAAGGAGTGTAGGTCATTTGAAAAATCTTGTTTGGGATTTTATTGGCACAATAAATTCAGGGTTAAACTTTTTTCGTTACAAGATAAGATTCTAATACTCTGCTTTTACTGGGGGTTTTTTTTGCATACTGTGATAGGAAATGTTTAGGTTGTATGACATGCATATATATTGCTATAGAATTCTTTAGAATTAAAGGCTTGAAAGGAAACAAAACTAATTTATGTTCATTATGTTGTTTCCACATAGCAAAATAATGCAGGTCAGCAGAGTAAAGTCAGAAATTGTATTCTGTACATTGAAATGACTTTACATGCCATATTATAGGAATATATTCAAACTTGTTTCATGTGATATATTTTTGGTTTTATACATGATCATCTTTTCTAACTTATAGTTTTTTGAGAGTCTTGAAAGAGAAACATCTTTAGATTTAGAAAATGAATATTTTATGATCTAAAATGTATTTTAATTCAATTCACTAATGGTCATATGTGAACCTTGAAAAAATTAATTTCATCCTGGAATAACCCTGGAAATGACCTGGAAATTTATCTTTAGAAAAGCGTGGGAACCATGAATATAACAGTTCTATTGATGTCACTGCTATTATATACTGTTGCAAAGAAGCAAGCATGAATGGGATTCATTCACTGAAAATTTATTGGGGGTGGCTTTAAAATTCATTTGCATAAAGATTCAGAATTGCTTTTCAGGTCAAAAGTACTCCCTCACTATAAGGCATCTAGTATTAGACAGTCCTTTTTATAAGGTAGGTATGGTCAGGAATCCCATTTCAATAATTTCATGGTAATACATCATGACCTGTCTTGAAAGATCACCCCTTCTGCCAAAAGTGTCATGGTCTCTCATGACAGCCATAATATAATCAGTCAGTATGTTCATTGAGAATCAGGTCCATCATGACAGGTGCCTTCTCACAGCATTGTTTTTCATTACTAATTTTTACTGTTTTGTACAAAATACCTCTTTAAGGTGAGGTTTACCTATAAGGTGGTATAGATTTATGGCTGCCATATACAATGTTATAAAGATGAAGTATTTTATAGGGTATTATTACACTAACTGAGCTGTTACTGAATCCTATTGTGGTCCCTTACAAAATTGTGAATCTTTTTTTTTGATTATTGCTATGGACATTCTGAGCATTGAATACAATTGCTTGTTTTCAGTAGACTTAAGCAGCACTAAAGCCTAAACAGACAATGAAATGTTTACTGAGTCCATCCATTGTATATAGGATGGCAAAGCAAATGGGTGTGATTCAGGTGGTCATTTACACAAAATTCTAATTATTTACAGAAAATGGAATATAACCTAGGCAGACTTTTTTGTATGATGTGTCCACTTTAATGCCTAACACAACATGGTCTTTGTGTATCGAAACATACAACTAAAGGACTGGATCTATTCAAAACTAGAAAAAAGATGGAAATACATAAGGGACTCAGTCAATGTAGTAGTACCTATAACATGTGTCATTTTTTATTCATGGGAGCCAAAGTAGTTCAGCTGGTATAACATCAGATTTGTAATCCGAGGTTTATACATCTGATATCCACCCATGTCGTCTCATGTCAGCCACCATCTGGGTGTCCTGGGAAAGGCACTTAGATGCAAGTTCCTTGGCATAATATAGTCATTGTTGTTTTGAGTAGGCCAGCCAAACAGCCAACATTTTGTTTTAAATGACAGTATCAACTATAATATTTATGTCTTTATTTGATTTATTGGTGCATATTGTCAGTATGAAGATGTCAGCAAAATGTTTTCTCAATACAGTTTAATTTCTTCTTAAAAGCAATTAAAATTCATACATGGCTTCTTGTGTGAGTCTGAGGTTTTTGTATCAATATTACCATATCATATATACAACTAAGCATGCTTTCAACGAATAATAGCATGAATGGTCACTTGAGGAAATTTAAATACAAAGAATGTAGTGACTGATTTTTAGGTATTCTTAAAAAGATGTGATTTTCAAAGTTTGAGCACAATCAGTGTAGTAAATATGGGCCAAAACCAAACTGGAAAACCACCACCAAAAAGCAAAGTTCAGGGAGATTTTGATTCAGATATTATCAAATGTACACCACATATAGTTATCTGTTTTCCTGGACTAAAACATAGTTACTTTGGACTAAAAGAAGATATGTGACTTGCTCTTGTCAAGTGAGCTTATGAAATGGCACTGCATCCATCATGCATTGCTCATCAACAATTGCTGCTTGTTACAACACTAGAGGCCATATTTTTCTGATTAGATTTTGATAAAACTTGGAATATAGACATATATAATCTTAAAAACTTGGAATATAGACATATATAATCTTAAAAACTTGAAATATAGACATATATAATCTTAAATAAGGTTTAATATTGGGTGAGAATCATGCATATTATGGAGGTGATCTTGCATCTGATTGGCTGAACTTGTTTCCACTCTAGGAACTATATTTCTTTTTCAGTTTTGATAAAAGTTTTAATATTGTCTTAGATGACAAAGATCTCAGACTCTTTTGAAAATAAGCTAAAATTATTTGTATTAAAGAGCTGATCTTGCATCTGATTGATCGAGCTTTTTTCCACTATTGAAGGCATATTTCTTATCCAATTTTGATAAAATTTGGACTTTGAATGATATTCTACAGTATAGTTTTTTTTTTAATTATCCCATGAACATGCTCATGTCACAGTGGGAGAAATCTCCATGTCCATGAGCAGGACATCATAATTAGTCTGTTATCTGCTATTTTAGTCTTCACCAATTTTTCATTAAGTTTATGATGTATCCTTTACATGAATCTTTCACTTTTTTTATTGTTATATGTCATGCCTTTATTTCTGTTTATTTTCTTGTGAATGCACCTGTAAAATATTGCAACTTTAAATGTGCCATCAAAAACTTTACAGTATTATGAAGCTGATATTTTATATATGTCATCTGTATGCCAAATATTTGAAGGAGTGGGCAAATGTGGAATTTATTTGATTGTGATTGACTCTGTGCTGATTTATTTCCCTTTGCAGTGAATTAATACTTTAAAGTGCATTTACACTAATCTCTATTGGTGCATACATTCATCTTTTGAGGTCAGCCTATAAAATAAAAAAAAATTATTGTACAAAAATGAAAATCACTCATCTAAATAAAAACTATGTGGCTGAATATTATGCATGTTTTCATACTCAGAAACATTGTGAATGATATGCCTTTGTAAGAAATGCTAAACTCAATACAGAAGAGCTATATGCAATCAGCAGACCTGTCCATAAGAATAATATTTGAATTTTTTGTTAAATTCTTCATACTTTGTTTCGCAAAGATAAACTATAGAAAAAATATTCAAAGAGCATAAAAAGTATCAAAACAGTCACAAATGTCAAAATTTTTGTCTTAGTCCACAAGAAGACTAAGCAATAAATTTACTGCATTATTTTTAACCAATTAGTGTATATTAATGCTCATAATCATACCCATGCTAATTAACCATTTTCATTAAATAACTTTTTGCATTGTTAACTCTGTGATATCAAAATTTAATTAATAGGCTATGACATAAAAACTTGAGTAATTAATATGCTGTGGTATAAAAACTTGAGTAATTATTAGATTGTGATATTAAAAGTTGTTAATAATAGACTGATATATAAACATGAGTTATTAATAGGCTGTAATATAAAATATGAGTAATGAATAGGCTGTGATATAAAAAGTTGTAAATAATAGACTATGATATAAAAACTTGAGTACATAATAGGATGTGGTATTAAAACTTGAGTAATTGTTAGGTTGTGTTATAAAAATTTGAGTAATTAATAGGCTGTGATATAAAATTTTGAGTAATAAGCTGTGGTATAAAAATTTGAGCAATTAATAGTCTGATATAAAAACTTGAGTAATTAATAGGATGTGGTATTAAAACTTGAGTAATGATTAAGCTGTAACATTAAAACTTGAGTAATTATTAGGCTGTGGTATACAAATTTGAGTAATTAATAGGCTGTGATATAAAATTTTGAGTAATTAATAAGGTGTGGTATAAAAATTTGAGCAATTAATAGTCTGTGATATAAAAACTTGAGTAATTAATAGGCTGTGATATTAAAACTTGAGTAATTATTAGGCAGTGATAAAATACACAGTAGTTTAGCAATGTTATTATTTCCCCATTTTTGCAGCTGTTTTCTGTAAAACAATGATTACACACACAACAAAAGATTGAACTAAAACTCCATAAATAGATATTATTACTTGTTGTCTGAGAACATTAAAAAAATATTTTGATTCATTCATCATAAAGATTGCTGGAAATATCTATAGTGCAAGTCACATAGGCCATGTAGGCATTCAGTACTGCTTATTTCAGTAATGTGTGTCATGTTATAAAATTTTAATATACATACCTTTAAATGGCAATTCATTTTAATTTGATCTTCATTTAAAGGTCATTATTTAAATGCCACGAGAAATACATACAGCAATAATCAATATTAAAGTACTCACATATGTAAGAGTCCAGTCACAAACTGCATAGACCCATATCTGCCACAGCATTATGCACTGGCAGATCTGAGTCTATACAGTTTGCTAGGAGTAATAAGTACAACAAACAACATAGATCCTGATATGCCAGTGTATTATGCAACAGCAGATCAAGTCAATGTTGTTTGCAGTTGGATGTGACTAATAAGCAAGTATATATCGTAATCACTGGACTTGTTGCAGGGGGCATTCAAAAAAGGCATACATTAAATTTGTGTAAACAAAACTGCTAAGATTGTACATGGTCTTTTTAACCACTATGAATAAAAAATGCACAGTTTAAGACAAGTATTCTCAGCTTTAATAAAGGTACAATTAAATTGGTAAACTCAACATCTGAAAGATGTCCCAGTAGTTTATTGTATGTACTCACTTATGAGTTGAGTCAGACTAAAGACAGCCTGGACTCTGATCTGCCATTGCATAATGTGCTGGAAGATTAGGGTCTATGCTGTTTGTTCTACTGATTACTCCTAACCAAATGCAAAGTCCCAGATCTGCCAGTGCATTAAGCAACAGCAGATCTGGTCTGTGTAATTTGTAGCTGGACTTCACTTATACTCATGTATACAGGTAAGTATCTGCAACAGGTTGAAGGTGACGCATGGGTAATTTATATTGATATTTTCCAAAATAACATTGGTAATTGATATTTATATTTTCCAGATAACATGAGTAATTTATTTTGCTATTTTCCAAATACCATGGGTATTTATATTGATATTTTCCAAATAACTTGGGTACTTTATATTGATACATGTATTTACCAAATAACTGATATTTTCCAAATAACATGGGTATTTTATTTTGGTACTTTCCAAATAACATGGGTAATGGGCTTGCTGATGGACTGGGTATTTCTGCAAAATTGTCAATACAGTAGAACCTGTCTTGAAAGACCACCTCTTTTGCCAAACAAATATGATCTCTCAAGACAGGTGGTCTCTCATAACAGGTCACAATGCTATATAAGGAATCAATTTGTGCATTGAGAATGTGGTCTCACAAGACAGGTGGTCTTACATAGCAGTGATCTTTCAAGACAGGTTTCACTGTATGTCCAAATTGCCATCTGACATTCTATCAAGATGCAGACCTTTTTATATTTTTCTATCAGATCACAAACAGAAAATACATAGCACAAAAGAGGAATCCGAAACATATCTGGACAGAGTTTTTAGTACCTCCAATTTCCTGTAAAGATCAGTACCTACTAAATATCGATTCAAAAGTATCACTACTACAAGAATGATTTAACTAATGGATAGTCGGGGCCAATTGATTAAATCATCACTCAGATGTGTGATCATTTAATTCCTGCTGTTTCTACTAGCCATTTTCTGTCTTTTGTTCTATAGTCTCTTTGTATGTCCAGACTGCAACATTTTTTTTATACCTTAAGCTAATTTTCTAATCATGTTTGGCAGAAATTTTCATTAATTGTTCTTTAATGTGACACTATGAGATTGACTCTGAGATATTGTTCTTGTTTGTGTACAGTAACTCATTCCTTCTATGCTCACTTCATCTTAAAATGTTTGGTGTATGCAGCTTCTAACCAATGGGATATTTAATTGTTTGCTGTTTGCTTGTTGTTAACATTTACCAAGTTACAGTCCCAGTTCCTCCTCTGGTTGATTAGTTTATATAAAATTGTCCCAGAAAAGCCAGAGGATATAATTATAAAGTTTGCTCCTTTACCAAAGCTATACCATATATGTTAACTGCAAACAGCATAGACCCTGATCTGCTGTTGCATTATGTGCTGGCAGATCAGGGTCTATGCAGTTTGTTCTACTGATTACTCTAAACAGCATATACCTAGATCTGCCAATGCATTATGGGATGGAAGATCTGGGTCTATGCAGTCTGCAGTTGGACTTAACTTAATAAAGAAATGTAGACTGTAGCCAGTGTCCAATAAAATGGGACATTACTGATCAAGTTTGTTACTAAATTAAGGTGCCATTTATGTCTGATACAAGAATTGTATTATTTTTTTAAATAATTCAATGATTACTGGTTTGTTTAAGATGTTATTGTTAACAGATTCCTCATGTTGTAACCATGCAAAAATTGTATGTGTGTGTGTGTGTGTGTGTATGTATATATATATATATATATATATATATATATATATATATATATATATATATATATATATATATATATATATATATATATATATATATATATTGTATAGTCTTGAGGTTTCTTTTTATTTCTATGATAATTTTGATATTGTTCTATGCTGTGTGTGCATGTTAAGTTGAGTCGATTCACAGATTAAACCCATTTTTGCTATTCATATCAAAACTTGTACATGATACAATGCATTTATTTACAGTAAAAAGAAATTGTGAAAACTTTTCAGGACTAGTTGATGGCACAAGGGATGGGGGGTGGGGAGTTGAGAGAGGCAATTGCTCATGGGTGCCAGGCAAAGGTAGCATTATCTGGAATTACATCCTGTTTATTTGCAGCTGAAATATTCACTGTATTACACCTTCACCTTACTGTAACAGGGGCAACAATTCATAAAACTTGTATTTGGTGGCTGAGGGAAGTTGGCAACTGTCATAAACTGCTCTGTGTAGCAAAGTAGGAATGCCACTAAAGAACATTGCCCCACCCCCTTGTGACTACAGGTATATGAGAGTTAAATATGTATTTGCTAATGTTACCAATTTCATGAATGTCAGTGTGAAAGAGGTAATCATTTGATGTACTGCAAATTTCCCAACATTCATTTTTTCAGTTTTATTTATCTGATTTGTTTGCACAACTGTTGACCAATGATTTAAAAATAAAATTTGGAGAAAACATTTTTGAAGTTTGTTTTTTTTCCTACCTATATAGAGAGCAATGCAGATTGAAGTAGATCTTCTTGAGGAATTATTAAATCTTAGTCTTATGGTAGCTATCCATTTCTTTGGACTACTGCTTTACCATATTTATCCCTGTGAAACACAAACACAGCCATGAAATTGTATAGTGCGCATAAGGTCATGATGTACAATGTTTGCTTAAATTAGGAGTAGAACAGCAGTGATAGCAAATCTGGATCTATTCTTTTTTTTGTTGGATGCCTGTGTATCCATCAATGAGGCAAATTTCTTGTTTTAGTGACAGCACTGATGGCAGTTCTAGAACTATAATATTTATAGTTTGGTAGTTTACCATGAATGGGATAAATTTCATGTTCTAGTGACAGCAGTGATGATGGATCTGGATCTATTCTTTTTATAGTCGGATGCCTGTACACCATGAATGGACAAATTTCTTGTTTTAGTGAAGTGATGACAGATCCGAGTCTAATAATTCTTTTGTTGGTTGTCTATACACCATAAATGAGACAAATTTCTTGATGATTAAAGTCTAATTTCTCTCTCCCACAGTCAAGTTTACTGGTAATCTTATGTTTTAAATTAACAGCTGCATTGGATGACTGAGACAAGACTTTATTTCATAATGAGAAATTGTAATATATAAGTGGAAGAAAAATTATATTACCAAAGTGCCAATACCACTTTTAGAACTACTTTATTTTTTCATTCAGGAAGTATCTGCGAAAATATATATTCTTCAGACCTGTATTTTGATATTCATGCCTGTTTTATTTTCTCTTCTTTTC
Source organism: Megalonaias nervosa (assembly GCA_016617855.1). Lineage (NCBI taxonomy): Eukaryota > Metazoa > Mollusca > Bivalvia > Unionida > Unionidae > Megalonaias > Megalonaias nervosa. The sequence continues at coordinate 93,730 of JAECUM010005443.1, read as the reverse complement.
TCTCTCTCTCTCTCTCTCTCTCTCTCTCTCTCTCTCTCTCTCTCTTAAATCATTAACAAATGTATGAAAGCTAGTTCACACAAACCTTAACTAATTTTTCTCCCTCTCTTCACTCAACACAAGTCTGGTTGGCTGCTACAGAGATGCTGCAGTCAGGCCAATGCACTGACAAACAGACTGCAGTCAGGCCAATGCACTGACAAACATGCTGCAGTCAGGTCAATGCACTGACAAACATGCTGCAGTCAGGCCAATGCATTGACAAACATGCTGCAGTCAGGCCAATGCATTGACAAACATACTGCAGTCAGGCCAATGCACTGACAAACAGACTGCAGTCAGGCCAGTGCACTGACAAACATGCTGCAGTCAGGCCAATGCACTGACAAACATGCTGCAGTCAGGCCAATGCACTGACAAACAGACTGCAGTCAGGCCAGTGCACTGACAAACATGCTGCAGTCAGGCCAATGCACTGACAAACATGCTGCAGTCAGGCCAATGCACTGACAAACAGACTGCAGTCAGGCCAGTGCACTGACAAACATGCTGCAGTCAGGCCAATGCACTGACAAACATGCTGCATGAAGGGCTATCTCATATATATTTTGGTCACCACCTTGTAAGGTTCAAAATTACTTGCAATAAGAAGATTAGCACCTTACATGGGTCAATGAATGGTTTATTATCATCTTGTGTGCTAAATATCCCTCGTGAACTTCAGGACTATACCCTGATCAATCTCTTTTATATAAAAAAACAACTGTTAAATTAAGCTCTCTTGAAAACTTTTTTTTAAAATATACTTGTCATGTACACATGTACATTTTGGCAATATACATTTCCTTTCTGTAAGGGTATTAGTAATTTTAAAATTTTTTTTATTTGTATTCATATAACTTTTCTAAACTGTAAGGGTAAGTATTTTATTTTATTTTATTTTCTCTAACTGTACATTTTTGCAGTCTACAGACTCACCCGTCAATCATTTTATTCACTTTACCTATTTTGTGAATTGTGATTTTTATACATGGTAAGCAGATCACACACCACTTCTTAATTGCTTCTATCATAACTTGTTTATCAAGAACTCCAGTTCTTGTTATTTTTAGTTTGGATAGCCTTCAATGAATTTGTTTCCTTACATTACCAAGTACTGATTTTTGGCCTAATTCCTTTGTTGTTGCTTTTGGAGTTTAACACCATTTCTCAGAACAAGATAAGCTATAGATGGCAGCCATTGTAACTGGTGGAGGAAGAACCCAGGAAAACCTTAATAAGAACCACCAACCCACAGGAAGCTACTGACAGCTTTCTCGCACACCCACTTTGGCTGAGCCCGAGACTTGAACCCACGCAGACAGAGGTGAGATGGCAGTGATCGTTAAAGACGAGCACTTTAGACCACTCAGTCACCTGCTGCCCTGCTGATTCATTCAAGGTCCCTTGTTTAAAAAAAAAACAACCTGACTGACTTATTACTGTTTTTATGTCTTGCGAGCATAGTGTTGCTTCCTTTTACCATTTCTTTTTAGTAAAACACATACATAAGGTGTCATTTCACTGAATAATTTTATTAGCGTAAACTTAGTCCATTCTTTACCTGGTTTATTCAAAGTTTTTTGTATGTCATTCTTCTTTCAGCATCTTTATTTCAGAAACAATGTCTAAACAAAGTGTGGGTAAGTGTGGTCACAAGAAATCTCAATGGGACACACCCCACTTGTTTATCTTCTACACAATATAAGAGGACGGACAGCTGTCCATTTTATAGGCTGTGGTCTGACAAGATATGGGATCTTGTGGAGAGTCAACAAACCTTTCAAGCGAGGAAAAAGGTACCCTCATCTTCATCAGAGTTTTCTGGGTTCTCTATCTCCTATGATAGTGGGCCCTGTCCCATGCTTAGTGGGCTCCCTCCCAAGGGAAGATATAAACAGGTGTAGAGTGAGTCGTGCCCTCTTGAGAAGGCAGAGCAGCACTGTCCCCATTCCATCAGAGCAGAGTGTGAGTCACTCCCTTCCATAGGGGAGGAGCAGCACCATCTCATGTCCAGAAGGACAGAGAACTAGTTGTGCCCCCCCCCCCCAGCTAGGGGTGAACAGCAGTCTCTACTGACCCACAGCTCAGTAAGGGCTGATTGTGAATCAAGCCATCCTCACCTAAATATGGTGGAGCAATACCCCTTCAGTCCCAAGGACCCATTGTTGGCAACATGATCTAGCACCCAGAAGAAGGGAGTGCATAGATCAAAATATATCACATTTGAGGATAGATCTTACTACAGATCTCTTTCACCTGCAGAGTCCTTGCCTGGTCGCTGGGTAAGACCTTTTCATCCCCTGAGGGACTGGGAATCAGTTCACAGTCACCAGATTAGGGCAGGGATTTGGATTGGTATCCCTCCTTCCCTTTTATTCTTCTTAATCCCTATGGGATTTGGGGCCATACTCCACAGGAATGTGACTGACCTTTTGTCTACATGCAGCCTTAGACTTATGGACCTGGGCCACATATTAGTGAGGTTGTGATTGCAACCAGTAGACCTATTTCATCTTACAAGGTTGGGTCTAAAACAGGAAGGGGGATAGACCTTCCACAAAATGCTATAGACGGGTGGAGAAATGCCTAAACCACAAATAGAGACCACTAGTCTAAACAGTTTTTTTTTTTATCTCCAAGGAAGGAATTTCCAAATTAAGTTTCTCCTCCCACTAAATCTCCCCCTATGCAGAGAGACACAGGGTCATGTAGTTCTTCTTCCCATGACAGAGAGCACAGGATGAAGATGTCCTTTCTGTCCTAGTGAAGATGAATTTGACTCAGAGTAGGTCCTTGTGGTACCCCATCCCCTTGGGGTAACCTACCCTTTCTCAAAGTTCAGTTAAGGAGGCAGAGGACAAGGAATCTTGGTCGTTTGATAAGGTGGTGAATGAGGCTTACTGCCTCTTACCTAACAATCTATGTCCCAAACCTTCAGGTTCTTTGATCCCAAAATACACCCTAGTTAAAAGAAACTGTCAAACTCTATACCAGGTCTTTCTTTTTCCTCACTCAGTTACAATCAAGGAGCTTTCTCAAAGGTTTAGCAATAGTTGAACCTTTGCTAGACAAAATAGGGGGTAATTGGTAGCTGCTTCTAGCTACATGGTTAATACTCCTTCTTGGCCCACTAAAATTCCCACTGGATACTGATGCAGCTCGAATGGGTATTTGTACAGAGACCTGGGCTCACCTTCCAGTGAAAACACTGGATTTATTCGAACAGTAGACTAGGTTAATAGTTACCTTAACCTTACATGTTGACCTTTTCTCAGCAGCTTAGTTCAGCCTGCTGAAGGAATAAATCTCTGTCACTAACGGTTTTTCTATCGTTTGTTGCAAACAGTGACAAAATCTTCAAAGCGTGCATTGTTCTTGTCCATGGCCTTGTCAGCAGCGCTTCTCCACCTCTACAGGGATGTGGCATCAAACACTTCCAAGGTCTAGCTAGATCACAGTAAGAATCTTCTAAGGTCTGCCCAACTGGAGGCTGAGACTCTGGAGGGCTCATCCCCTCTTTGGCTAGTCAGGATTTGAGGGACTATCAACACTGTTTCCATGCATCCACTTCTGGCTCTGAAACCAGCCAAGAAGCAGAATAATCAGGGACCACCAGCTAAATTTTTTAAAGCCATGCAGCCCCAGTCAAAGCTACAGCCCCATTTCAGAGCTCCACTTTGGCTGACGTGCTCAAAAAGGGCCAAAGGCCAAAGGAAGATGTTTGTAGAGCCTTCACACTTTCTTAAGGACAAGGGTTGACATCCTAATGGGCCCTTTCCTGCAGATCATACCTCTTCCTTTTGTTCTTGGTGGCGCTAGACTAAACCTCTTTTCGCAGGTTTGGTCACGCATAAAGAATGATGGTTGAGTCCAGTAGAAAAGGTGTTAAAAGAAAAATCTCTGGCTTTCAATTCCTGGATTTTCCTGGTTCCCAAAAAAGAGGGGAAGAAAGCCTCATCTAATTAATGACCATTCTTCCCTCTTAAAATTTCTGCGGGGAGAAGCCATTCAAGATGGAGAGCACAGCCTCTGTCAGGAATGTCATAAGACCTGGGGGTTGGTCAGTCTTCATTGATCTTTAGGATGCATGCCTTCACAGTCCTATCTTTCCTCCTCACAGTAAGCACATCAGATTTTGTTTCAATGGGGAGGTATTCCAATTCTGAGTTCTAGCGTAGCCTCCACACTCACAGCTTTTACCAGGGTCATGAGAGTAGTGGCAGCCCATTTAAGGTCATTGGGTATCCCAATCCTCCAATATTTCAACGATTTGTTGAACCATAATGGCAGTCTAGAGTTCCTAAGACTAATCTTGTCTCAGTGTTGGTCCATTGTAACCAGGTATGGTCTTCTATCAAACGTACAGAAATCAGGTCTAAATCCATCTCAAGATTTCGTCTACGAGTGGATCAATTTTTTAGCAGACAGGGTTTGTCTGGGTTCTTCTGGACAGAATATAATAGATCCTGTTCCTATTGTAGACGCTGAGAGTAAAGACAGAGTTGCCAGCTCGTCGTTTTCTTTCGTCTCTTTCTCTGCTGGGGACCTTGACCGTTGCAGAGGACTTGGTTCCCTATGGCAGACTTCACTTGTGTCCGTTCCAATTTCTACATTTGGAAGGCTCCCATTTCTCTGGATTGGAATTTCCACCACCATCAAAATTGGTGAGCAAATCCGGATCGACTTCTGGCTGGAGTCCCCATGCACACACACCTCCCGAAACCAATTCTTAACTGTTCGCAGATGCGTCAGATTCAGAATGGGGAACTAATCTAGAGTCGAAGGGACTGATTCTTCAGGGTTTATGGCCTCAGGAATAATCCACCCCCCACACCAAGGACAGTGTTTTTAGGCCTTTAGGGGTGCATCCAGCATATAAGACGTCGCTGCGCGATAGCCTCCTCCAACAACATGTCGGTGGTAATGTACCACAGGGAACAAGGAGGCACACATGCACCTTCTATCCGCGAAAGGTTAGGAACATCATTAGCTGGACATCTTCAGAAGGAATATTCCTTCGAGTACGACACATTCCTGGCATGAATAATATTTTAGCAGACATTCAAGGAAAGGGAAGATAGTACTTATGGAATGGGGTCTCTCCACCAATCTGTAACAAACTCCCTGTTTAGTTTTTTTTGGGAACATCTTTGGTGGACTTGTCTTCCACCAAGCTGAACAGCAAGCTCCCCTTTTATGTTTCTAGTCTCCGATCAGAGGGCCTGGTCAGTGGATGCCTTCAGCCTGAGGTGGGATCATCTGTTCGCCCACGCCTTCCCACTATTCAGGATCATCCCACAGGTCCTCAGGTCTAGTCAGGCACTCCACGGCTCAAATAATTTTGACTGCCCCTTTGAGGCCCCAGCGATCGTGGTTCAACAATCTTCTCGATCTGCTGGTGGACAATCCCAGGTCAAAATCTCTGAGAAGGGACCTTCTGTCGCAGTACAGGGGTTATCTCATACACACAAGCCGACAGATTATCCACCTTCATGCTTGGTTCATCTCTTCAAAGAAACATTTTCAAACCATGTTGCCAAGTACATCATTCAGTCCAGGAGAAGATCAACCTCTAACGTATATGATGCCAGATGGAGAGTGTTTTGTTATTGATGTAGTAGAAAACGTGTCAACCCTAGCTGTCCCTCTGTGAGCGCAATGCTCGATTTTGTTCTCTTCGTTTTTGAAGAGAAATAATGCTCAGTTTCCACTATTAAGGGCTATCGAGCAGCCCTTTCCAACACACATAAATTTTCAAAAGGCCCTGCTATCAGGATGGATTATCACTTAACAGACCTAATTAGGTATTTCGAATTGCAGAGACCAGTGTCTAGCATATAATACTTAAACGGAATCTCTTTTCTGTCTTGTGGTCTCTACATAAAACTCCCTATGAACTTTTGGATGAAGCTTCCTTTGAGTATCATACCCCTGAGGACTGTTTTCTTGCTTGCTTTAGCGTCTGCGGGACGAAGGAACGAGCTCCACGCCCTGTCCATAGATCAGGACTGTATCAGATTCAATGGGAATTATGAGTTCGTTGCTTTCAGGAAAACCCCAGCTTCCTTCGCTTGCTCCACTCCCAATTGAGATCCCCAGTCTCAGCCATATATGTGCTGGAGATGACCAAGATTAGACTTTATGTCTAGTCAGCGCCCTCCAGTTTTACTTGGCAGCCTGTTAGTTGTAGAGTATAAGGAGTTTTCTTTGCCAAAACTCTAATTTGTATTACGACGAAAGCATGATTACCCCCTCCCACGCCCACATGTTAGTCTAAACAAATACGAAAACAACTTTGTGCAGGGAATCTTCGACCTAGGTTTATCACGCATACAGACACTATGGAAATGCTTGACTGCCTTTGTTACTGTTAGTAAATCAAAATTAGTAAATGGATGCGTGAGAAACTTCGCTTCCATGAATGGAAAAATCATGACCAAAAGCTATTTGGTATTTTTCCGAGTAGTTAAAATTCTTTGCCTGACTGTATGCTGTGAGTCATCCCAGGTAAAAGAAATTTTCCTTTGTTTTATTCATTTATGAGGCGAATAAGAACAGAATTTTGCAACAACTGCTTTTATCAGAGCCATCCTGGATACAGTTCCGACATCCCTAATGCAGCTGATTTTGTAACATACTATAGCCGCGGTCGATAACAACGCTAGAATGTTCGCAACGAATGGAAATATTCCACCGGTTTTTACATTTGTTTCACCTCTGACTTGGATAACTTTAATGTCATCAGGGTGTTTCTTTATTTGGGTGGATTAAGTTGATCAAGTTCTGTTTGGGTCAACCACAAAGGGACAATTCCAGTTTCAATGTGATCCTGCTATCATTTCATATTGTACTCTTCCGTTTTCGCCAGCTGTTTTGGATTATGTCCATGCTTTAACTTTATATTAAGACATTATTTATTATCATGCTTTTCAATTATAACAACAACAACAATTACAAATTTTCCACAGGAGCATCAATAACCCTCTTTTGAACACCTGCATCCTCCAACAACAACATCTTGTCAGAGACAATTACAGTAATGTATCTGTAACTGCCAGGGAAGGGGTAACAAGCTCAGAATTGCCCGCGGTGACTTCAGTTGCAAGTGCATGAAAGTGCAGAACTTTTATAAACGTTTTAAAAAAGCTTTATTAGGGAAGGATCCACTATGCGGTATATACTGGAATGTCAGGGCGCATCTCTCTCTCTCTCTCTCTCTCTCTCAAACATACTTACGAAAAAACTTGCCACTATGCTGCCTGATACTTGCCGTAAAGTTACGTAAAATTGAACATGAAACTTAGGAAAAACGTACGAAGTTCTCGTTATTGAAACACCCGTAAACACGTATGCATGTCGTACGTTGACACTTAAGAAAATCTTGGGCGTACGTTGTTTTGTGAAAAGGTGCCCAGCCGTTGACCACTTGTGGTAAGAAATTGCATTCTATTTCTGACGGAAAAATTCTTCACGAATATATTTGATATGGCTACAAAGGCAGACTACTTTGCCGAAGCTCCAGGAGGTTGCCAGAATGAGGTCTCAAGAGACAAATAAGGCTAGTAGTCAAGCTAAAGACCAGCGACCCAGAGAACCCGAAAACTTGGTACTGGCAAAACTGGACAATTTTAATCTGATAAGGGTACAAATCATAAGGACAAGCAATTCTGCACGTGTAAGGGGTGACGTCACATCTCGCCCGATTTTCCTAAATGAAAGGGCTTCCTCCAAAGAGTCGCGGTTGCTACTGAAAACGGGGTGGTCAGAAGGCGGAAAGCGCGATGATTTTCAGCGTGATGTTTTCAGTGGTGTAGTGCTAAATACAGAAGTTAGAGAACGCAATAAAGGAATGAGGGAACGCATAATGTTGCGCATATGCTGGGGGTGGAGTCAATGGGGAGTGCAAAAAAGTAAGCGAACGCGCAAAAAAGTAAAGGAACGCCGTTCCCGCAGCACTTCATCCCGGATGTTTCTGAAACTACTAACGCGAGTACAGTACACGAGTCCGCGTTGTGTGCGCAGATTGTGAGTGACGTTATTCAGTCAATCGGCACTTGTCTTTTCCCCGTAGTACCGAAAACGGACAATGGTTACGGTCTTACGCAATACCGGTTGTAAGATAGTCCAACAATGTAAGACATCGACCTGGTATTTATTTCTGGAGTCGCCGTCTTACCGCCTAAATAAAGGCGCTGTGTAGATTGTTCCGACGTTCCGGGAATGCCGAAATCGATTAAAAGGATAATAAGTACCTTGAACGAAACGAAGCTATCTAAACACTTTCTTCAATATTAATATATTTTATTCGTTTCGTTAAAGAAACATACTTCAATTTAATCCGATTTTGGCATTCCCGGCTTCCATCGCATTCCAGCCAATTGGAGTGTAGGAAGAAGGAACTTTAAAACACAACCATTTGTTTCTGTCAGAATTTGAATTGATTGGAATAAAAGACATCAGAGTAAGTAAAGTCCGACTAAAACAATATGAATTTAATTTGTAGAAAAGCGTCGATATGGGGTGCCAAGTGTGAGGGATATTCCTGAATATTTGACCTCTCGTTCCGATGTGTGTCGACATCGCAACACGCTACGCACCAACGTTATTTAGGTAGTAAGACGACGATCCAAAACAAAAATCTCAGGGTCGATGTCTTTACATTCTAGGACTAGGCATGGGCGCCTGCAGGATTTTTTGCAGGAGCGGGAAGGGGGGTTGGGGTCAGTCAGTCACGGCCGGGAGAGTTAGTATAGTAAGCAGTCTGAAACTAAAGCTAATATTTACTAAGCGTTTTGAACAGAATCTTGTAACATATTTTCAGCTTCATTTGCATAATTAAACTTGTCGGAATATTGTGGTAAAGTAGAGCCACGTTAAGAATGACCGAGGACAAAAATCGAGAAGCCTTTCCTGACTGGAATCGTCGAAACGTTGTGCAATGACAATCCTTTGTACGAGTTAACAATCGGAAATGTTGAAGGCTCTAGACTCCCAACGATGTCGGATTTTTTATTTTCCGTTATACAAGCTGTCCAAACTAGGTCTCGGACGCGAACGGGGAAACATACAGGCCCTGATCTCCCAGCACATTATGCAGTGGCTGACCAGGGTCTGTGTTCTTTGCAATTTGACTCGACTTATAAGAGAGTACATATGGCATACCAGCACTCCAGTGTAGAATAGGCTCATATATTTCTGTACTGGGCAAAATCATATATACCCAGCACTCCAGTGTAGAACAGGCAAATATATCTCTATACTGGGCAACATCATATATGTACCCAATGGTGTGCTGGGAAACATCATATAGGTACCCAATGATACACCACATTGTACTACACATTTCTGTATGATTTTCAAGATGTATATGAATCCATTTCATTCTACCGGTTATGTAATGCATAGTTATATAAACTTAGTGAAAGTTTGAGTCAAAATAAAATTTAACATTCGACCATAACCCAGATTAGAATTTTGTTAATGAATCTTAGGCGTCTATACAGTTCTGGGTCAACCAAAATACATCTTTCTCTAGCCAAGGTTCCGATGTGATAACTCTATCTACATCTTGGTGCATCGAGCAGATATTTCTGTGCTTCGGGTCTGTGAATTTCATTGGATGCGGCCGGAAGCCACCGCATCCAATCAAAATTAAGTTGTTCAAATTTGAACACTGTTCCTACATGATCGAGTCAGAGGGGAGCACATAGTTTGAATGGACTGATAAATAAGCAATTTTCCACTGACGGTCCGTGTTTGCACAAATACCTTTCACTTAAATAGACCTGTAATGGCTTTCCTCTGGTACAGAGTCATACTTCTTTCGATGTTAAACTTACAAAGTATCCTTTTTGTGTCAATTGCCTCCGCCATTTTCAGTCAATGTACAATGAACCACGCTATTGGTTAGTTGGCATTACATGCCAAGGAAGGCAACTCATGAAATCCAATAGATGTCGCTACGACAAAGCACCAGTATATCTGTTCAATCCGCCAAGGTGTAGATAGGATTATTATATCGGGACCCTGGCTAGCGAAGTTGACCAAAATAATGAATTCATGTTTGTAAGAGACACATAGTACAGTTGAGACTGAAAGGTATTGACAGGTTGTATGGGTCATAAGTGCATTTGTAGCCATAAATCTAGAATAGTGCTGGTGTTGCTATCGTATTCAGAAATAATTTTGAATTTTTTATTCACAGAAACATATATGATTGCTAGGGCAGATATACTATCTTAGATTAATTAGTTAAAATTGGGCAAAGATTTATGCAAGAGAGTATATTACAGTCATCGTGTCAATAATGTTGAGTTTTGTTAGAGAATTCATAGTCACCATGATGATAATGCTGTTTTTTCTTAGAGAACTCATACATTCGTCATGATGATAATACTGACTATTGTTTGAGAATTCATAGTCATCATGATAATGTTTACTTTTTTTTAGAGAATTCAGCCATCATGATAATAACGCTGACTTTTTCTTAGAGAATTTACAGTGAACATGATGATAATGCTGACTTTTGTTGAAAGAATTCATAGTCATCATGATGATAATGCTGACTTTTTAGAATCTGAATGAGAATATTACACACTGTGGTAATCTTTATGTTAGTATTTGTGGTGAATGGAATGTTGTTTAGAAAATGCATAGAGCCCGAATCTTATAATTTACACGTTAAACACTATATGGCTCGAACGGCAATCCAGAACATAAAAAATCAACTTGATTTACTAGATCATGAAGAAAATTCGGCCATGAGAGTAGATTTTTTTTCTTGATATTAGGCAAACCCTCTCAGGCCATGTTTTCAGGTTTTAAAGACACGTGTATTATATCTGGACCTAGAGCAGATCAATTAGCAATAACAATTAAAGTGTCTATATCTGCATTACCTGGAGGTTCTGGATACTGGAAATTCAATTCCATGTTATGAAAGCAAACTAAATATATTCAAAATATATACAACCAATGCAGTAGAAGAATACTGATGTGACGTTGGTAATAAACACCCATTTTACGTGAAACTAATTTGCAATGATGAATTAATTTTTTTAATTCTCTGAACGATTATAAACTCAGAATCAAGATGGTATTCACAAGGTAAAGCAAAACAGGAGAAACAAAATTCCAGGAAAATTGAAGCAGAAATACAAACTTTGCATACTTTAGTGACTAAAAATAATGACCATTATTGTAGAAGAAATGAATACAAAAAATGAAGCAGATTTACTACTGTGCTAAAGGAATTTTCTGGACCATTTCTTCCTTTTAACTGCCGAGTGTTTAAATTTTATTTGATACTCTTCAGCGATTACATGCTTTTTGTATATTACAAGATTGCTTTCTACATCTATTGCTAACTGGGTAAAGAAAATCCTATTATCGACAGTAAAAGGGTTTTATAAAAGGGAGATTTATTGGTGAAAATACAAAGCATACGTATGACTGTCTTGAGGAAATACATTAATCATTTTTCTTTCTTTTTGAACACTTTAAAAAGGCTACTGATTTTGCTGAATGTGACCTTTTGGAAAAAGCTCTGAAATCTTTAATTTTGGAGAATCCATTTGTCACTTGTTCAGGGTATTTTGCAATAAATAAAATAATTTGTGCCATTAATAACGACATTAGTAGTGAAGGGGGGCACATTAGCGACAATTGGAAATCCAGTCACCCACCCCCCACCCACCCCCGGGCAAGTATAGCGACAATATTTATAGCGACAAGGGGAATGAGCATTACAAGACCCCCCTGGGCCACTATAGCGACAAAATGGACCTTGGGCCACTATAGCGACAAGACAAAAGGTTGGATTTTGGCATAGGGACAATAGGGGGTGTGACTGGATAGGTATAGACATAGGCATAGGACATATACATACATACATAGCTTGATGAACATTAATCTATCACACATAAAATATAAAATCGACTAAAAAAAATTTAGGCAAGAGAGAATAAATATCTATCACTCATAAAATATAAAATCAACTAAAAAATTTTTAGGCAAGAGAGCAAATCTTTTCGAGGCAATGGAATGGCCTTGAAAAGGGCCTTTGGTTTTTATGTTAACACCATTCCGTTAACATAGAGGGCATCGTATGGATCTTCTTCTCTTTCTCAACTTCATCTGACTTCTGGACCGTAGATTAAGACTCTCTTCAGATAGCCTTGTCTCTCTACATTGATTCGTTTCCAAACAGCCGTATCGGTGATCTTGATGATTGTCTATGACCATTTAACATACATGGACAAGTCCGTATGGAACAGCATCGACGATACGAGAGATGATTCTACGTTTGTCCACATCTTGTGACGAGAACAGGTGAAGGGAATGAAGTGAACAGCGGTTATTTATAGTGAAAGAGCGGATCGAAACGGATTGAGATTTTTCACCAATCCAAACGCGCGTTTCGAAATTCAGTCACAGTGCGGAGTCCGTCTTCCAATTCGAAGAGAGCTGCCTGTGACGTCTCTGCGCAGTGAATTGATGCGACATTGTTTTGAAACATCACGGAAACTAAGAAGACGATGAATTGGGGTGCACCGGCCGTGGAGACGAGAAGCGATGGTATAGCAGCTGTTACCAAAGCCAACACGAACCTACTTCCAGAAGAAGTCGATTTTAATTGGGATTTAGTGGATTTTCTCTCTTCTTCGCAAGAATCTGTTCCGGTACCAGCACCTTCGCCACCTTCTCCTTCCTTACCACATGTCGAGGATTTTAAACAGAGACAGAAAGAAGAATTGGAGAAATTTTTGCAACAGCAGAAAGAAGCAGAATAAGCTTTTCTCCTTCAACAGCAACAGCAAGAAGAAGAGGCAAGAAGGAAACGACAGGAAGAAGAAGAAGCAGAGAAGAAAGAAGGTATAGGAGAGAAGGAGAACAGTGAAAGTCAAACGGTGACGATACTCTTGGACATTTTGGCAGAGTTAAGGAGTCTGAAACAAATGTATCAGACTTCTATATTACGACCCAAGAGAAAAAGACCTTCCCGAGCCAAACAACCCAACTCTGTTACTACGCCTGAGATACCCGCCCTAGTGATTTCTACCAAATCATCGACAGGAGCAGGTCCAGAAGTAGGCCTTAGCCGTGGCAAAGGCATAAGGCAGTTAAAGCTGATTGCTTCTCGTTCCTGAGTTTGTTTTTTAAAAATCAAGCACCCAACGATCCTTTTCAGGGCCACCCACTTCTTTCTAAAAGAGACAGTATTCATTTTGCCAAAATCAATTAAAACTCAAAAATCCCTTTTTACCCCATGATGTACGTGTGTGAGTGCGTGAGTGTAGGTCCTTATTCTGACAAATCAAAACCAGAAGACACTTACGTTTTTCTGTCTGTTATATTCTGGTTCAAATTTTACAATCCAATATCACAACACTATAAAAAGTTCATAGACTTCTTCCGTGTGTTTGTACACTCTCTATTGTTTTGAATTTCTTCACTTTCACAGGTTTTTCTCCTCTTCCTCACTTTTTTCTCGTCTTCTTTTCTTCTCTTTCTTCTTTTTCTGTACGTGTTGGGGTTCGTCCGTTGCCAAGGCACCTCTTTTTCCTGTTTGGAACCCCTCTTATCCTCCTGCTCCTGTTGTTTCTTAGGGCAGTCTGAAGACCAATGTCCTTTCTCTTTACAATGATAACAGATATCTTGACTTTTGTCTCTTTTGACACTTGTCTTGCTTTTTTGACGGTCTGGACATTCAGTAGCCCAATGCCCTTTCTTCTGACCGATATAGCAAGTATCTTGACTTTTATCTCGAGAGGAGGGGGAGTAGTCTGTCGGATTGTCTGAAGAAAACCTTCTTATGACACTTCGCATAGCTCGGATCAGAAGTTCGATATGTGTGGACTCATCAATCGTTCTGGTCGACTTGAGAATGAAATGAATAATGGGAGGGAAGGCACTAGCCCTTTATATATACACTGGTCTGACATGAATATATAGGGACCCATGGCGTTTCAAATGTAGTCATTTGACTTTTTGCAGTCAAGATGAAACGATCACATCATTTCGTGGAGAAAGGAAAAGAAAGTAAGAGACAGAAGCACGACTTATCGTCTCTCACAGTAACTGATGTCATGGTTCAAATCCATGCCAGCGATTTTGAAGATGACATGAGTGAGCCAGAATCCAGGCCCAGAGAGTCTACACCAAACCCAAGTCCACCACCACCACTAAGCCCTGAAAAGTACTACCACATTCGAGAAACGGACAAACGCTCCTCTAGAAAATTTAGAACCACGGCCTACACGTACACGGTGAAGTTTTAAAGGTTTCAAGTCTGACGTACCGTTGGAGAAAACAGAGGGGTTCATCACCGATGTGTTGGATTCTTTGTTAACCACACTGAAACAGCAATGTGAAGCCAAAGAAGACGATCGCTTGAGACTTTCCATTCATCACGACAGACTGAAGTCCCCCGTTTGGATCGAGTTTAGCAGCCCAGCAGAATTGACACCTTCCAAAGTCATCCATAAGATTCAACACGTGCAACAATCCAACAACAAGTTTCACATCACCGACGGGAAGGCGACATTGTTCATGACCCACGTGTCTCTTTCCCAAGGGACAGGACGCAAAAAGGTGTTATTGGTGAACGACCTTCGTAGCACCAAAAAGAGCCTCGTCCAAATCAACAATTCTCAATACCAGATGTGTTTAGCCCGTGCCATCGTGGTGGGACGAACGTATGCCAACAATAACGACACGGTAGAATGAAAAAGAGCCTGGAAAACTATTCAACGATCGGACTGGGCCAAACAACAAAGAGAAGCAGAACTCCTGTTACGGCAAGCGGGGATATCCAAAGACACCGCTTGTGACATTCCTGAAATGCAAAAGTTGCAAGATGTCTTGGCTTCACGCTTCACGTTTAAAGTACACCCTCAAGAAGTGCGCGAACATCTGTTGTTTCGAGACAAAAATTTCAAAGACGGAAAATACATTCACGTCTATCATCACGATGAACATTTCGATACCATTACCAGTATCACCGGTTTCCTGGAATACAGTTATTACTGTGAGAAATGTGACTATAGCTATATCAATCGAGAGCAACACAAGCGTTGTGCATCGAAATGTGAGGGATGTTTAGCCTCTAAACCATGACTTGACGAAAGACAACCACGAGTGCATTACCCAACTTGTCAGAGCACTTTTGTCAGCCCTACCTGTTACCAACGATATTTGAAGACGCAAGGTTCAGGGCAGAAAAGTGCTTGTGAACTCCTGAGATTGTGCCCTACTTGTGGACAAGTGATACATACTAATAATACCAAGGCTCACGAATGTTCAGGAAAGAAGCGATGTCACTTGTCACCAAATAGTGGACTTGGAACACGAATGCTATATTAAAAAATACCATTCCAAACAAGAGGAGGAAGATAACCAGAAGAAGGGAATTTCATCTTTTTCTATTTTGAATGCATGCAAGAGACCGACATTCACATTCCTAATTTCTGTGTGGCTCATCGAGCATGCTAGATGTGCATCCAAGAGTCTATCTTTAGTCATTGCCTTCACTGTAGCAAGATTCCTGGAGGACGTGAAAAAATTTATCGGGGACCGAACACGTTAGCCAATTTTGCCCAATGGATCTTAGACCCCATCGACGAGACGTGGAGCCAAGAGGACATCGAACATTACGGAGATTGCCATCGCCATGCCACGGTGATGGCTCACAATTTCTCGGGATACGATGGACAATTTCTTCTCAGATACTATACGGAACAAAGTACCGAACGTCCTAAAGTCACTTTGAACGGGGCCAAACTTTTTTCCATGCAAGTGGGACAAGTGCAGTTTAAAGATTCGATGAGTTACTTGGCCATGCCTAAAACGTTTGGAATGACAGAATGACCAAAGGCTATTTTCCGCACTTTTTCAATACCGAAGCGAATCAACACGCCGTTCTACCTCATTTGCCTGAGACTCACTATTACGACCCCAACAACATGCGTACCAAACAACGAGAAGCTTTCTACGCTTGGTACCACACTCAAGCCTCGGACCCCTTCGACTTTCAGGAAGAAATGTTAAAGTATTGTCGTTCCGACGTGGACATTTTACGGCGTTGCCGTAGAAAATTTTGAGAACTGATCATGGAACACGGAGGGATCGATCCTTTGAAAGAAGCCTGCACCATTGACAAAGCGTGTTCCTTAGTGTATCGCCAACGATTCATGCCCGAAAACACCCTGGCTGTCATAAGCCCTCAAACGACGAACTTTGTCAAGCGTCAATATTCGGTCAAAGCCCTACGCTGGCTACATTACTTGTGCGACAAGGAAGACAAATGGATCCACCACGCCCGCAACGGTGGGGGCAAAAAGACCATCGGAGCGTATTCGGGGGATGGTTGGGACTTAGAAAACCCCAAGATCGTGTATGAGTTTAACGAATGCATATTTCACGGATGTCCGATCTGTTACCCTCAACGTGGCATTAAAAATTAATTTTTACAACGGACCATGGAAAACTTGTACCAGGCCACTTGTCAGCGGCGCTTGAAGTTAGAACAGCAAGGATACCAAGTGGTGGAAATGTGAGAACACGAGTACGATCACCGTTTGAAAACCGATCCCGAGTTTAAGCGTATCGTGGAAAGTTACAGGCTGGTGGACCCACTGAACCCAAGGGACAGTTTGTACGGAGGACGGACGAATGCCACTTGTTTGCTGTACCAAACCGACGAGGAGAAAGTAGAAGAAATCAAATACTTGGACGTGTGTTCGCTGTATCCATACATGTCCAAATATTGTCACTTTTCCGCAGGGCACCCGCAATTGCTGACGGAACACATCGACCTGGACAACATTCGACAATACGAAGGATTGATTAAATGTAAAGTCTTTCCTCCCACGGATTTGTACCATCCCGTTTTACCTCACAATTGCCAAGGAAACCTGATGTTTTCCTTGTGCCGTACTTATGCCGAAACGTGCACCCAACACTGACCTTGTCAGCACACCCAGGAAGAACGCGCCTTCACGGGAATGTGGGTCAGCGTGGAATTGTTTAAAGCTCTGGACCTGGGATACCAACTGTTAGAAGTGTACGAAATTTACCACTTTCCCAAGACAGAACAGTACCACAAGGGCGATCAAACTCAGAAAGGCTTTTTGCGGACTATGTGGATGCCTTTAGAAACTGAAACAAGAAGCAAGCGGCTATCCTTCCTGGTGCCACACTCCCGAAGACCAAAATTCAAAGAGAAATACTGGGAGCAGGAAGGCATCATTTTAGAACACGTGGAGAAAAACGAAGGAAGGCGATCGTTTGCCAAAGTGATGTTAAATTGGTTGTGGGGCAAAATGGCACAACGACCGTGTTTACTCAAGACGGAGTATTTGATAGAACCTTCACGCTACTTCCAGATGATTCACGACAAAACCAAATACATGAAACACGTGGACGTCCTTCGTGAGGACTTGATCTTAGTCAATTACAAAGAAGAACTGGACTTTATTGAAGCCCACAAATTTGGAAATGTCATCATTGCGGCCTACGTGAGAGCCCATGCTCCCTTAAAATTGTACGAAGCTTTAGAACTGTTAGGAGATCGTGTGCTGTATTTTGACACGGACAGTTGCATCTACATCGATCGCCTGGGTGACCGGCACCATGTCATCGAAAGAGACCGTTTAGGAGCCTGGACGGACAAGCATCCCGACGACAACATTCTGAGTTTTCCCAAAAATTACGGCTGCGAATACCGTGACCAACAAGGAGAAATGCACACCGAGTGAAAAGTGAAAAGATTGACTCTCAATTATCGCACCAGTCGAGTGGTGTACTTTGGCGTACTGAAGGAAGCGTTGCAGTCTTGAGAGGATGGAAATTTTAGAGTGACCACCTACGAACCGCACAAGATTGTACGTTTACCCACGCACCAAGTCGTCAGTCGGTCCTTGGAAAAAGTCTATCAAATCGTGTACCAGAAGCGAGTACGGCTTCCCAACCACTTCACTTTACCGTACGGACACGCCGATATTGGCCAGCATATAAAGCAGAAACCTTTCAAGATCGATAGTTCATTGTGACTACCATCACCAAGCTAGAAAGATGAATGCTAACAAACAGACCACACCATTCAAGTTCAGTCATTCTCAAGTGGAGTGCGATGCTGTGCCTTGCAATTGCAGGGATGCTGTACGCTGTGACCTCAGCGATTCAGTACCACATCATGGGAATTTTGCTATGACTACTACTACTACTACTACTACCATACCTACCATGGAAAGTGATTCTGTGCGTGTCATGCCATTAGTTATCGTACACCTTTTCACTTTACTGGTTTTCATGGTGGATGTCATCATGAAACCATGCGTCTACCACCCTACGGATGTCATGCAACCCTGAGCAAACTCCTGCGGATTTCACCGTACCCTCATCGAAATGAGCCTGTGAAAGACGAATATTTGTTCCCTGTGCGATTGCCTGAATAGTGCGACTTTGAAAGTCGATTCCAAACCAGAGCCGGATTTATCTACTTGAGCGAAGGGATAAAGTCAACTACTTCAGTTGCGGTGTGTCACTTCACGAGTGGGAACAGAAAGATTCCGCTTCCCTGGAACAATCTCGATGGTCTCCACACTGTCACTACCTACCTTTACTGGGACAACCTCAATAATATCTGGATGAACACTTTACAAGAAAACATTCATGGTTTGCCTGTGGAGTTGAGAGAACGCATTTACCGAGAGTTGGTCAAAATACAAGATAAACAAGAACTCAAAATCATTTCTCCATTTTTAAGCTATGCTCTTTTCCAAAGTAAAAGAAGACTGATTATGGGAGGACACTACTTCAGTCACAAATATAAACAAGGCTATTGGCCACGACCCAGTGATTCTTGAGTTGGTCAAAATACAAGTTCAACGCAAAGAACAATTGAATTCGTTCATTCACCGATGTTTAAACCATTTGTACCTGAATGCTATAAGAGGACTGATTCAGATGAAAACGTTCCAGTGGTCAGACATTGATCAACTACTCCCGGACGAGAAGGATTGGATTGTTGTTAGTGATTTTTTTTCAGTACAAGGTAGACATACTGCAACGAATTCCAGAAGAAGAGTTAGAGGATTAAGAAAATCTTTTACACAACGTAAACTTAGTTCAGGAGGAAACTTCTGAACGGTGTGTGATGTGCATGTTAGTGACTAAACCATTTAGATTCGCCACTGGAGAACGATCATCTCTGTGCAGAAAGTACACTTATTGCTTCCGAAAAAAGAGGGTATAAAAACGGACCACGATGCCACGACCTTTATCATTCGCGATACAACAGATTCCGTTGATGAAAATTAATCACAGTATTCAAACTGTGGAGAATTACTAACACTTATTACGAGACCTGTGTCCATTGAATTGGGGTCGACGTGTGGTGTGTGTCTTAGTGACTTGCTTTCTGGGATTTCGTTTACCAGCCGATTCCTTGTGGACTCTTCATGAACAGTACCTACCACCAAAAACAAAACATGAAAGCGATCCCTTTAAATGTACACCAGAGACACATTCTGTTAAAAGCCTTGCGCTTTCATCTCGATACTTCTCGACCTCTGCGGGAAAAAAAGATTCGTCAACTTTTAGGCACTGTAGATGTGTACGACGATGTGTGTGTAGCTTGTGACTTACACCCTCACTGGAAAGATGTACGTGACTGGAAACGTTTGGGCTTCGAGGATTGGACAAAAGAAGTGGCACACTATGCCCAAGATTTGTAATCCTGACATCAAAAGTTCAGTGAAAAAAGTAACTTTTAAACCTGTGTTGGTGACAGTATCAGAACAAGAATCCGTCACCGAGGAAAACCACTCCCTTCAGGACAGGAATGTCATCGACATTCCCGAAAGGCCATTCCAGGAGGACTGATGTGTGACTGTGCCAAATGTAGAGACTCTAAGAACATTATACACTGTCCCTAGGATACCACATCTTGCTCACCAAAAATGTTGTACAGTGACTTGTTATATTCTACTTTGATCGTTTTGATGTGTACTTTATCCCTGTACTTAACCATTTGGCTTTTATGTATTTTTGTCTTTCGTGTTGTTCCATTTTAACTTGCAATAAACGTGTCCTGAAAAAGTATAAAAGCTCTTGTCTTGTCTGTCTACGTGTCAAAAGTGACATTCCCTACACTACTATGGCTAATTCTGCTGTCTCTGCTCCCTCTTCCTTCACTTTCAAAGTCATCGACCAAAACTTAGATCGTGCCAGTTGGGAGACCTTGTATCTTCGCCACCCCTTTAACATGTTAATTGTCGGACCTAGCGGTTCAGGTAAAACTGAATTTGTCAAACGTTTTATCGAACATAAACATCATTTGATCGATCGTCCACCTCAATGGATCGTGTTGTGTTACAAAAAAGTGGCAATCGGCGTACAGCCTTCTGCGAGAAAGTCAAGGTGATTCCATCGTGCTTGTGGAAGGCATTCCTGGCGAAGACGACGGAATCGTGTCTGACCCCAGTCAAACACATCTGGTCATCTTCGACGACACATTAGGAGAAGACGAAGATGAAATTAAACTATGGTTTACGCGCAAAGGGCATCATCGTAATGCCAGTGTCATTTATATCACTCAAAATTTGTTTCAACAAAGTAACGCCCATCGCACCATCAGTCTCAATGCTCATTACGTGGTCTTAAAAGGAACGATACCTTTGTCTAAACATCAGAAAGACTGCTTAGCCAAGCATCAACACGTTCTTCGCCAAATGGTACAAAGAACACACAGAAAATACCCATGCGTCAAAAGAAAAAGATGTTGGTGCAACGCGGAGGATTTTTTAAACCCTTTTAGGACCTATTGCCAAAGCAATAGTATGACCCACCTTGGGACTCCTGGGAGGTATTTTAGGAAGATAAAAGGAGGATTCTGGAGATAAAAAATCTCAGACGTGACCATTGGAATCCGATGGAAGGATGAAAACTGACTTTAGTACCTTACAAACGATGGATGGAATACCATCGTTGGCGAGAACAACAGACCCCATATTTACCTCCCAATCCTCATTTGACCGAGATGTCCCAGTTACAACACTAATTGCAGTCGTTGATGGATCGCAGCGATTTGTCAGAAACGGAAAACTCTCAACGGTACGGTCAACTGTTGCAGCGACTTTAACTCTTTCACCAAAAAGCTTTAGATAAAACAGCTCTGTCAACTCTGAAAGATTTTAAGACCCTGGTGAAAAGTCCATCACCACCACTTCCCCCCTCCCCCCACCCCAGCCGTCAAGACAGATGCAGCCCGACGGATGCCTGAAGAAGAAGAGGCACAAGAAGTCTTTCAAATACCGTCAGCAGCTCCCATCCCTAGTAAGATTGCAGAGTCCTTGTTGACCCGTTCCCCCACACTCAAACGAGAAGAACTTAAAACTTGGGTTAAAAAGATGACGTCCACTCCTCCTTCGACAGAAGTCAAAAAGAAAGAAGGGAAAGCAGAAGTGAAAAAAGAAAAGAAGACCAAACCCATCCCATTACCACCATCACAACCACCACTACCTTCGACTTCTACTCCCGTGGACCATCGGACACGTAAAGCCGTTTCTAAACAACCCCATCGTCCCATCCAGAGTACCATCAGCGAAGAGTGGATAACCTACTAAAAATGGAGAAGGTGTTAGCCAGCATTTACTACGATCCATCCCATCCTGACGGTTACGGAGGAGTTCAGAAATTGTATCGTGCTGCCAAAACCCAACTGAAAAGTATCCGTTTAAATCAAGTGCAACGATGGTTACAAGAACAAGCCACGTACACCTTATACAAACCTATTCGACAAATATTTTCCAGAAGTTGCACCCGTATGGAGGGCATCGATCATCAGTGACAAGCCGATTTAGCCGATGTCTCTCATTTGGCCACCTACAATTGTGGTTACAAATATTTGTTTTGTGTCATCGACGTTTTTTCCAAATTTGCCTGGGTCGTGCCATTGACTTCCAAACCGAGCAGTGAGTTAGTGCAAGCCCTCCAACTGGTGTTGAAACAAAGCGGGCGTCACCCTCCTCGATGGCAAACCGACAAAGGCACCGAATTTCTGAACCATGCTTTCCAAAAGAATTAAAGAAACGTGACATTAATTTTTTCACCACCGAGAATCCCGAAACCAAAGCCAGCATCGTGGAACGTTTTCAACGCACCTTGAAAGAATGCATGTGGAAATATTTTACGCATCAACACACTCTCAAGTGTATCGACGTCTTACTGCACCTAGTCCAAGCGTACAACCAATCTTACCATCGGAGCATCGGACGTGCCCCCCCCCCTCCCCGAAGAAATGACTCCCGACAACGAAGTGACCGTCTTTGAGCGCCTGTTTGGTACGTCCCCGACTGTTCCCAAGAAAGGTGGAGCGTTGGCAGCAGGAGATTGGGTGCGCATTGGCAAAACCAAACGCACTTTCGATAAAGTTTACTTACTAAACTGGACCACCGAATTGTTTCATGTCACTGGACGAGTGCGTGGCCGTCATCCTGCCGTCTATAAATTGGAAGACACGAACGGGGAAGTGTTAAAAGAACGTTGTACTTGCCCGAGTTACAACGCGTGACTAAAAAAAAAGACGAAGTGTACGACATCGAAAGCATTCTCGATCGAAGAACTCGTAAAGTGGGGAAACGCCGTGTCAAAGAAGTCAAAGTACGTTGGAAAGGATATCCTCCCAGTTTTGATTCTTGAATCGACGCTTCGTAAAACATCGACTATAAAAAGAAGCGACCATCATGACCTTCAACACAGCCTCAGCTACCACAGTGACCACTCCTTCCCCCAGTTCATCTCTGCAAGATCTACAAAAGCAACCCTTGTGGGTGTGGTGTGGAGAACGTGTGCCTAAAACGCAGATCGTCTTTTTCTGCCAAATCTTTGTGGTGCATTGTTATCGGTGCTGCCATTGCCAATTTGAGTTTGCAACAAGGAGACAAACAATTGTGGACCATTTTACTGAGCAGTTGCATCGGTTACCTTCTTATCAATCCGTCCATGAAATACTCTTCTAATGGGAACAACGGGAGCCTTGCATCCAACGTCAGTCACCCTTCCAACAGTCACCATTTCAATCACAATCCTCTTTTAGACACTCCTCTGACCTCCAGCGACCCCTCGGACAGCAGAACTCTGGAATTATGAACAACCAATTTACTTAACGTTACCCAGTGACAGTTCCATGGAGATGTTTCCCCAAAACACCTTGTGCTGTTTCACGGCCAAATTGCCTCAGGCCATCCAATTGAATCACGAAACCCATTGGGAAGTGGCTTTGGTGGAAATGATTCACCCTACGCAAATCAAAAACATCATTGAAAATATAAACACTTTTACGGTCGAAGTTCATGACGAGCAAGTGCAACAAAACTTGGATGAACGCTCCACTGCAGGTGACTATGAAAACGCAAGACTCCAAAACAAAACGGTCCACTTATCGGTTGAAAATTTACCCAGGCTATTATTTTAGTGGTCAATATTTGGTGAACACGATTGCTGACAGGCTCAACGCACAGTTTGGCAAACCCTTGGAGAAAGCCAGAAAAAGTGTCACACTCGAGTACCACAAAATAGCTCGTCGCTTGCTGATGAAATTTTCAGAGGAGAAAGTATTGGCCATTACATATTGTCCTGAATTGTATGGCATTTTGGGTGGAGACCCCAAGCTGATCAAGATTAAAAACCAAATACCAGTCGTTACCGGCAACTTGGATTTTGCGAAGTATTTTCGATTCCCAGTAGAAATGAACCAATGACTCAATTTGATCTTTGTGTACCCCGATGTGGTGGAGTACAACGCAGTGGGACACACCTCCGTACCGTTACTGCGAGTCATTCCTTTCAAAGTGGATTCTGCCACAAACACTGACGAGGAAGGTGAAAACCCTTATCACGTTCACCGTGAATTTGTACATCCTCACTATTTACCCGTCAGTAAGCCGTATTTCGACACTGTCAACGTTACTATAAAAGGAGATCTGGGACAAAATATTTCATTCACCAAAGGGAAAGTCACAGTGAAACTCCATTTTCGAAAACGATTACTCTAACCACTTGTAAGTCATGTATACCTCTGTACCAAGGAGTCGCTCGACAACGAGGACATGGTTTAGGAGATATACTGTAATCTGCCTTTCGCTCGGTGGCTCCCGTTTTGAAACCGATGGTGACAGTGGGATTGCACGCCTTGAAAGATGCCTCTTTGAAGCAAGGCAAGAATTTCTCCAAAATGTCATCATCGACAAACAAAATCCCAAAGAAGCTTTCTTGAGAGCAGGCAAATATGTCATTCTTCAAACAGGCATAGCCATTTTGGGCCGACGAGAAACTCCTATAAATGCCCCGGGCGCTGCCGAGTCAGGCATTCCTGCTTCCTTGACGCCACAGGAAGGACAAGGCAGAAAGAGACGACGACGAAGACACCCCTTCAGAGGACTTCATACCCCCAGAGCTAGAAAGACTAAGAAAAGAAGAACCCTCCGAGAATTATTAGACGTGTTTGATTATTAAATCACAAACAGAGAGAGAAAAAATGATGCACCGAGAGTCTTGTGCCTGTTCCAAGTCGGAACTGGATCTGTTTGCCATGCCACCCACTATGAAGACGTAGTTTAGAACTGATGGATCGTTTGCATTTGGACATGTGGTTGCAAGACAAGTATTTGCTCAACGGAGTGGATATCCGCCTGAGACTGAATCGCAGTAGTGCCGCTTTCCATTTGATGGCTCATGCCAACGAGTACAAAACCATCATCCAAGAAGTCAGACTTTACGTGCGCCGCGTAGAAGTGTTACCTAAAGCGGGAAACGACATCAGTCACACGTTGAGCAGAACGACCGCCAAGTATCCGATACGACGCGTAGAAGTGAAAACTTTCACCATTGCTGCTGGATTCCGATCCAAGTTCGAAGATCATCTGTTCCAAAGACAGTTACCCAAACGTTTAATCGTTGATATCGTTAGCTATGCAGCCCTCAACGGAGCCGTCACTGCCAATCCTTTTCAGTTTAAGCACTACAGCGTGTTCAAGATCGAAGTCAGTCACGATTGCAGAGACTTTGTGTACCAGACCCTTCGAACCTAACTTTACCCAGAAGAATTACTTGAGATCGTATTTGTCCCTGTACGAAGCTACCGGACAGCTAGGAACCAACACCAGTCACGGCATTTCTTACGATGATTATGCAGGAGATTACACTTTGTGGACTTTTGATTTCACTCCAGACCAAGGCAGCGACGAGGGACATTTCCACCCTATAAAATCCGGTCAACTGCGTGTAGAACTTCAGTTTGCAGAAGCTCTCGCCGAGACGGTGAACGTCATCCTGTATGCTGAATTCGATAATACCATAGAAATCAACAGTTTGAGAGAAGTCATTCTAAATTATTAGAAGCAATGGAAGACCCTTATCCCTCTATGAATGGTAGAGAATCTTTGGAAATGGAATGGGATGATACCGTGGAAGCAGAACCCCAACACAAAGACGAAGAGGACGTGGTGGTAATGTCCAGAAGGCCAGAACAAGAACAACATTTAATCTCCTGTTTTGCCAAACACCTGGCGGATTAAATTACGGAATTGACCAAGAAAGATTGCTATGGATGTCAAAACGATCATCCCAGTCAAATTCAACACGATAAATGTCTGATGATGAGTCAAGAAGAAAAATTGGACGAGTATCTGGAGGACGCTTGGAGTCTCATCTCAGATGAAGCAGTGTTGCATCAGTGGTATAAAGACTTCCTCTCTTCCATTGACTACTCTGGAGATCTATCGCATCGAAGCTCTCTTGTCTCAGAGTGCGGAAACGAAGCAAAGAATCGGTTACTTGTCAGAGATTTTTAAGCAAAAAGTCAGAATTGAATTGATGACATATCATTACCTGTGAAAAAACAAAAAAACAAAACAAGAAATGGATACCTGGGAACTTTATTACCTTTTGAACAACAGTTCGTATACTGCTTTGGAATCCGTTCGTGTGTGCTAAAGATGAACTGCCTCATCGCAAACCTTGAGACCATCAAGCTTGTCGTCAACACGGACGACAGTCATCTCCCAGGAACCCACTGGTAGCCGTCTACTTCCCTAAAGAGGATTGTGATGAGTATTTTGATTCGTATGGATTACCACCTTTGGAAGACGACATCATGACTTTATGAGAAGAAATGCCCAGACGACACGATTCAATAATGTGAAATTACAAGGCACAGATTCCATGGTGTGTGGACAATATTGTGTGTATTGTCTTCATCAACGCAGTCTTGGATATTCCTTAGAACATTTAGTGACTTATTTTGATCGTGACTGTTCTAGAAACGATGAGAAAGTAGATCATACTGCTTTGGTTGACACCTGGCACCGCTGTAGACAGACTAAAAATTACTTGAGTGCGTGTTGGGTCTATTGCCAATCAAGATAGCCTCAGATTGGAAATCCATTCTAAATTTAACTTGAGGGCGTGTTGGGTCTAGTCCCACTCTTGAAAGCCTTCCATTCAGGTAGCTTGGAACCTATTGTTCCGCTACCTGAGGCTAAATTAACGGCTCTCTTTGAGAGCATTAACGCCTGGGAGATGTGGCTCGGATTCCTTCCCCCAGGAATAATTTAGCAGTCTGCTGTGCAGACATTAACAAGTGGCAGATGCCCAACTGGAGCGAACGCCACTATAATCCAATTAGTCAGTCAGACAGTCAGTCTGGCTACCCATCGTTGACGTATCAACAAGATAAAATGAGTAACAAAAAAAGTAACTTCAGATGCACCTGGAGTATGCCATGCCCATTTTAGATGAGCTGGTTATGGAGGCCATAGCATAAGTAGCTAGAATAGAAGAGGAGGAGGAGAAGAAGAAGAAAGAAGAGAAGGAAAAGAAACAAAGGATCCTGTCTCACCTCATGCTTAGACCTGTGTGTGAGGTGAAGCCGATGGTCGGTACACCTCCACAGCCAATGCAGTACCACCATAGCAACGTCAATCACAGCCACAGCCACAACAACCAGTACAGCGTCCACTGGAGGCAAGGAGGCCAGATCATCATCCCCGGGTCTGGCACAGAAGACAGAGGGAACAACAACAAAAACAAGTCTTCACTATCCCTCAAACTGAGGAGTGGGATAGTGAAGCCAATTAACCTCCCTCTGCACTCCCAACCACACGCATAAATTGGGAGCAGGACTGGAGAAGACGATGCGTGTGTGGGGCTAGACCTGGGAGGTGCCGACATTAAGAGGTGCATCTGGAGTTCTAAAAAGAGCAGCCCTTCTCAGGGCTAACCAGATTTCTAGAAAAGAGACACTATTCAAGTTGCCAATTTGTGTGAATGCAAAGTTGTGAGACCATAAACACTAACTCCTTTCCTGATGTGTGTGTGTGTGTGCATGTGTGTCTGTGTGTCTGTGTGTGTGTGTGTGTGTGTGTGTGTGTGTGTGTGTCTGTTTGTATGTTGCTGTACGTGCCTACCTGTGTGGATAGTAGATATGGTGTGTTTTTTTCTTCTCTTCCCTTCTGTGTGGATAGTAGATATGGTGTGGGGGTTTTTTCTTCCTCCCCTTCTGCGTGGATAGTATATTGGTGGTTTTTTTCTTCCTCCCCTTCTGTGTGGATAGTAGATATGGTGTTTTTTTTCTTCCTCCCCTTCTGTGTGGATAGTAGGTATGGTGATTTTTTTTTCTTCCTCCCCTTCTGTGTGGATAGTAGATATTGGTTTTTTGTTCTTTCTCCCCTTCTGTGCGGATACATGGTGTTTTTTTTTTCTTCCTCCCCTTCTGAGTGGATAGTAGATATTGGTGTTTTTTCTTCCTCCCCTTCTGTGTGGATAATAGATATTGGTGTTTTTTCCTTCCTCCCGTTCTGTGTGGATAGTAAATACGGTATTTTTTTCTTACTGCCCTTCTGTGTGGATAATAGATATTGTTGTTTATTTCTTCCTCCCTTTCTATGTGGATAGTATATATGGTGTTTTTTCTTCCTCCCCTTCTGTGTGGATAGTATATAATATGTGAAGTTATTGTAAGGGATGTTTTCCTTCACGTCCGTGCTTAACGTATACAAATCATAGCGGTCGTCAGTCTGGCTACCCAGCGTCGACTAGTCAACACATTGGAAAATGGATTTATTTAACAACTTGAAAGACAGTTGGTACTGGATGGTGGATGCAGCCTATGTGGTGGAAAGGCTTGAACATGAATGGAGGTATCCAGTTACCAAAGACTTTGTGACAAGTCAAGTGACCAGCCTGAAAGCAGCCAGGGATCTAGTGAAGGCATGATAGAGGAGGAAGTGGAAAAGTTAAGAGGCTTTATTCAGCCTAAGTATGTTAGAGTGGGAACATTGAAGCAGGCCCTTGATAATGTGATCAAAGTGAGGTACTTTTTACAAGACACAGCGAATTTCACAGAGGTGTTTTGTCAAGTGGGGATTAGACCAATTAGAGAAAGCAGAAGAAATGATGAAAAAGGTGATGGAAGAGGAGGTGAAGAAAATAAAAGATACCTGGGCAAAGGAAAGAAAGGACAAAGAAAACAGAAAAGAAAAAAGAGGACTTTGAGAGACTGAACGAAAACTGGATCAAGGTACAGGAAAAATTTAGATCGATGGGACATCCTGACTGGATACCAGACCATGAAAAAAAGAAGAAAGGAATCATAGTGAAAGTGAGGAAATGGTGGAAGAACTGGAGAAAATAGAAGAAGAACCCAAAGGCCCTTTCCAGGGCTACTCAACTACCTCGAAAAGATATTTCTTCTCTGTTGCCTAAACAAAACCCAACCTTTTGTCTTGTCGCTATAGTGGCCCAAGGTCAATTTCGTCGCTATAGTGGCCCAGGGGGGTCTTGTAATGATCATTCCCCTTGTTGCTATAAATTTTGTCGCTATACTTGCCCGGGGGGGGGGGGGGACATTTTCCTCCATTTTTTAAATTACTGAAAGTTAACCAGGGAGACCCCTTTTGGCAACCAGCTTACTTATGATAGGAAATGAATATCCTGCATTAGAACTAAGCAGATTTTCTATTTTGAAAAGGAATTGAAATTAGGACAGTATGCTGCTAAAGCTTTCCCATTCAAGACAAACATAAAGATTTTTAATGACTTTGCCCTGGTATCAGGTCTATACTGTAATATTTTGAATCAAGAAAGCTATAGAGATTGAAAATACAAAATGCTCAAATGAAAAAAAAAAAAATGTTCAGAAATTGATATAACTGGTCAACGTATAATTTTAGATTACTGTGGTAAATCTCTTTGAATTTGGAAGATATGGCAGAAATTAATTATTCAAAGCAAGTTGAAGTAAAGAAACTGCTTGGCTGGTACAGAAGAAGAAATTGATCCCTTATTGGAAAAGATACTGAAACAAAATCATTCATTTGGCCTAATTCATGCATTTCTTTTCAGTCTATCAAACCATATGTCCCACGTAGAAAATTAACTGAAAAAAAAAAGACTATTTCCGTTTATTTTGGGCGGTAAAACAGAGGGTTAGACGAGACACTCTTCAAGCTTCTTTCAAGGGGGGGGGGGGTAAATATTATTTACTTACACTCATTTGTTTTATTTTATAATTTTTTCTCAATATGGCGTCGTTTGGCAGCTTAGAATGGTTTAAGGCAAAAATTGGTTTCTGAAAAATAGTTTTGGAAAATTTGGAGGTAGAGTTATTGAAATTGGGAACAATTAAATGGTATGATATTTGTGCTTCATAAATATGAAAATTAAGCACTGCACCTTTTATGAATGCTTGTCTCAAAGATAATTTGAATTGAGATAATACATGTATAGACAATTTAAAATCATATGTGATCTGGAGAACAAATAATGTACTTACTTATTCAACACCTGTTTGATGCACAAGGATCTCTATTCAGATGAAATAAACAAGAAACACAATTTCATAAAGTACTACGCTCTTCTATGAAAGATAGCAGTGAAGTGAACAAGCAAAATTGGAAGTTTTATTGAAAGTGGAAATAATTTTCATGTAGGTTTAGACAAAACTTAACTCCTTAGGGTAAAAGATTAATATATTTATTTTTATAAATATCTGATAATACCCAAGATATAAAAGTCAAATAGTAAACATGAAATTTGGTCCAGGTAGCTCAAGTATGCGATTGGTGCAGATGGATGGACGAATTATTTTGTTTTGGGCAAAACATTGTTCAAAAGATACCAAAATGGTTAGCTTTGATTTTATATTTCTTCAAAGAAAAACAAGTTCATTTAAGTGATAATGATAAATGCACCTTTTGTAAGGAAGGAATAGAACATGTGAATGTCCAGTGACTAAACTCTTTTGGAAATTATTTGTGGAATGGAGCAGAACTTATGGCCACAAATGCAGAATTACACGAAAAGATGTTGTTAACTTAGTAATTTTGCTGGTAAAATACGTTATATACAGATCAGATTGTGCATAAAAAATTCCAAACCTCGCCTATTATAAGGTTTATCTTTTAAAACCCTGGGAAAATATGTAGCAAAAGTGAAAAATAGAATGGACGAGTTTGACAAAAAGTGGACCATACTAATAACTTATAGAATGATTTTTTCCCCCATATTTTTAACTTTTTTGTACAGCTGTTTTAAACTTTCACTTTATTTTTTGAAAGTAAACATTTCATTTGTGTGTCTTTTGAAAAGAATATATTTAAATATTTGTTTGCACAGAAGTATGTTTAATGGGTTTAAGTAAACAAATATATGTAATGGTCAGGGTACAAAACGTTATAAGGTAATCCACTGTACACTGCCACTGGGTCAGGTGGTGATGTAGGGAAACTTAATCCTGTCAACTTGTACTTATTTTTTTTTTTTTTAAATCATCAACAAAAAAAGTTATAAAAATTGTTGTCATGGCCTTTGACCTTAACTCCAATATCATCGATAAAATATCACTTAAATTGACTCAGACTTCGCCAATATAAACCCATGGTAAGTTTGGTTTAGTCCAAATTAATACGTAATTAATATTTTGTGCTGAAGAAAAATAAAGTTACTGAAGTGGTATCATTTCCGTATTCTTCAAATATATCCACAGTGTGTGGTTGATTAAAAGCCATTCATACTTGTTTAAGATATCTTGCTCACAAGCCAGTACAGCTAAACATATAATACCTTTAACCTTAACATTAATCAGTGCTATAAACTCATTCATTGAAACACAACTGAATCAATAGTCCGTCAGAAATGCACATGTATATATGCACAAGGCACTGCATTCGTGTGTTCAGTGAAGTACAAAGCTGTAAGCAATGATCTTTGACTTAACCCCAATGTCAATTAGGTTTAATTTTTAAAACTTCTTCACAAAAGTGTATATACGTTGGTGATCATATCTGCACCATATTTTTGAGCCAATTAACTATAGTAAAACGTATTTGAATGAAAAGCTAATGTCAGTGCCACCATTCATTTATCAGTCATTATAAGATTTTCAAGATGGTCATTATGGTGCCGTATTAGAGGTCAGATGAGCACTAGTTTCATTCAGAGCCAGCTACATATTGCTATAGTGTTCTAGTGAAAACACCATACATTTTTCACAAATATATTCATGAGAAGCCATGTACAAATTTTTGATGACCATCAAAGTAGCGATTTCGGAGGTTAGTATGTA
The DNA here is from genome assembly GCA_016617855.1 of Megalonaias nervosa. Classification (NCBI taxonomy): domain Eukaryota; kingdom Metazoa; phylum Mollusca; class Bivalvia; order Unionida; family Unionidae; genus Megalonaias; species Megalonaias nervosa. Next base: position 62,064 of record JAECUM010005443.1, on the reverse strand, counting down.
AATAGTTGCACTTTATGGCAAATGAGCACAACAGTGACCATTTGGTGCCAACAGAAGGTAAAGTCTGGATCTGCATCAACTTACATGTACAACTATATATTGCGAGAAATAATCCCTCCCCCCCATGTTATGGCCATTAATGAACGGGAAGTAGCTGTCGCGAGATTAGTAAAATCTTGGAAGGTCACACTGACTTCATCCTCATTCAGGACCAAATACATATAGTAATTAGTGTTTTGGGGAAAACCTAATGTCAATGTGACTTCGGTCATATCGTAGTGAAAAATCCTTTGCGTATATGAACATTTGTTTAGAAGTACACCAAAGTGGCTATACTTGAGGCCTGATCAGCACCATTTTAATTTAGGGCAAACTATTACATCCACAGCAAGTCTTCAGTACAAACCTTATTGACGACTACACTATCGATTCTGGAGAAGTAGCAATAAGAGTTTCAAGATAGACACCATGCCAGCCACAATGATGACCTAAGAGCCACCATTTTCATTTAGGACCATCTACACAAGTCTTTTAGCAGAAGCCAATGTCAATATCACTGTCTATTCAGTAAAAAGAGTGACAAGACTTTTAAGATGGCCATAGTAGCAACACTGAAAGTCAGACCGGCATTTTTTTTTTTTTTAAGATCATCTAAATGACATAAGAAGTCTTTTAGCGTAAACTCCGTGTCAGTACAATCATTTGAACAGGTGTAGCAACAAAATGAAAAAAAGACTGGCAACGTGGCTGTATTAGCTGTTTGAGGAGCATTTAGAGCCAATCAGCCCTCAGATGAAACTGTTAAATTTCACAACTTTCCTCCAAGTAGTTTAATAGCAGTAACAATAACAAACTTTTGCTTCTGCATGGCCACATGCCCAACACTGTACTTGTATGCTTTTCTGGTCTTTGACCAGTAGAGAAAACTAGAGTATGTACCAAAAACAACACATGAGCCACGCATTTTATCACCTTTTTTCCTACTAACCACCTTAACCTTTCAGCCAAGACTTAATGACTGTATTGTAAGGATGGATCTGACTAAAGTGGGGGTTAAAACGTGACAGCCTGGATAAGGAAACGGGCATGGGGTAAGACTCGAAAGATATGAGACACTGTCAATAAAAATATATAAATAGTCCACATTTCAATAAAATATCTTCATTGCTTTAAACGTTATACATATAAATGGTCAGAGATCACCGATTTATACTTTATCTTCGCATGACCTTGACCTTGAGGCAGGAGGCATAGCTATGATACATGAAATACTATGACATTTAACTGGTTGAAGTTTCACTAAAATATCTTCAGTGGTTGAAAAATTGTACATCGGACAATGATACATGCCAAAGAATTAAATTTTCGCAGGTATGGAGGCTGGAAGCGTAGCTCTAGTATGCCACATATTGACATTACATTATATGTCACTGGCTAAAATGTCATTATCCTATCTTAAGTGGTTCAAAAGTTACACACCAAGAATGGATGCATGTTAAGGAACTAAATCTCTCCAAATACAAACTCATGGGCAAACAAATGATAATGGACAGACAGACATGCATAAATATGCATGGACAGATGGCCAATACCATAACATAATATGCTAAAATTAAGATGGGCATACAACAATCTTTTTACCCATGACAAAACACAAAGTTCCTTCACATGGTCTTTAATTTTATCTTTGTCATGTTGAACAACATATATTTTCAATTTCATCATATTTACAATTAATTTTATATGCACCCATTTTTTCTTTTCTATTTACATTCACATCTGTGCATCAGTCCCCTTCCCCAAATTTTTTTACATATTTTTTTTTTTTTACTAAATGTTCAAAATATTAAACATAAAAATAAATATCATTTGCTGTTATCAGCTGCATTGGTACAACTTGTTTGCATGAACACTGAAAATGGACACTACTGCTGAACGTTTTGCAAAATTATGGAATGAATAATGATACACTGTAGTTCCAAATACAAATTTAATTTTGCAGATTCTTCATAAGAATGTTCCAGTAAAACGTACTTGAGACCAAGGGAAGACACTTCTGAGTAGTCAACCACAGATGCAACTTATCATTTATCATTTGAACTCGGAGTAACCAGAGTATTTTGGCATATATTTTTCTTTTTTAAGTTCCTTTCCTCAGTATCACATATGTTTGTATGGAACAGCTCTAATGGAATTTTTAGAAAGTTACAATTCCACTGTAAATGGCTGAAAAATAATGACTTGTCCACTATTTCTGAAATTGGCAAGAATGTGTATCAAATTATTAAAAGTGCATGACTGTATGATGTGGATAACAACAAGAACATGCACTCGCAACTACTAAATAGAGTTGGATACCACAAAAATAAGGCATTGCTGTATGCCACACTATTTCTGAACATGCTGTGACATGTACCTCGGTATACTGCAATTGTTTTTCTGAGGCAAAGATCTGGGATTTTTCTTTTAATTTCTGGCTCTCAGATAGTTAGAACAAATATCCTGCTCTGATTTATAGCCAAAAACAAACATAATTTTCATTACATTTGAAGAAAAAAAAATCGATTATCTTGAGAAAAAGCAAAAGAAAATTCTCAGTTCAAAACAGAATCGCAGCAACAACCAGCCCATCCCCCAAAAGTAAAATGGTCCATATCTGACAGTAGATAAATTTGCTATGTGTATTTTATTTGGTGCATAAATTGTCATCTAAGCATTGTAACTTAAGTGGGATGATTCAACTTTCACTATTGCTGATACCCAGTAAAAAAAACAAAAAACAATGCTGACATTAGAGGGTTTGATACAACAGACAGGGAAACTTTGCCTGGGATGCAAACATTCATACAAGATATTTATCAGAGACAACCAGTAAACATAAAACACACAAATGATAAAATATTTTGTGAACTTGAGATATTATATAAATTCCAACCTAAAACACCTGTTCCCCTGAAAATCTAAGAATGATTCTCAGCCTTACAAAGGAATACATGTACTTAGCACATTGACATATATGCAAGTAAAGAACCAAATAAAAAAAGACATTTTTTTCTTCCCTTGTTAATAAAACTTTTTTTTCCAAAAGCATTTAGCAGTCTCTAGCAGCCACTGCAAACATCAAATATGCAAAAATAAATTCAGATTTATGTGATCACACCAACAAAATGCTGACCATGTGATAAGGCACAAAAGACAAACAATAAAAAAAGAACATTCTTCACTTATTCTATATTACTGCTGAGGTATTGATATAATAATAGTTTGATTAAAAATAGAGATTAATAACTGTTTTTAAACAATTGTTTCTGATAATCTGCTTCAGAAACTACATTAGTCTACCCCTAGAAGCCAGGTTTTTACCGATTGAAAGTTAAAGACATTGAGTAACCTTGGAGTGATAGCCAGTATGACTGTTATTAGAGGCATAGTCATTGCATGAGTAATTACTCTAATTAGTCACTACAGCTGAGGCCTCAAATGAAATGCAGGCCATCCGTATATTTAAACCCTATATACTGTCACATTTGAAATACACACTGAACCTGCTGACGGTACATATTACAATATAAAATGTAAAGTCATTGATATTAATTCCAACTTCCAACTGCACTTGTCAGAAAGGGCCTTATGTGTAGGCTAGGCTGTACATGGCATGGAAGAATCTGTGTGGCCATGAGTTAAATACAAATACTAAACCCCATTTGATTAAAGCATAAAATGTAGATTAACCTTCTTTGGCTGTAAAGGTGTAGTATTAACAGAAATGCATCCAATGATAGCATCATTTCAACAACAATACATCACCCCAAAAATAAACTTCAAAAACAAAATTTCAACAAAGTCACTAATATGGAATAAAGGTCAGAGACTTCTTTTTGCAATATGAGTATAGTACTTCTCACCAAGTTCCATGATTCTAAGTAGGATAGTATGCACATAGATTGCCAAATACTTCTGTGATCATTAGCTTGATGCACAAAAATGTAAGTAAACTCAGTACATGATGAAATATAGGCCATGATGACGTTTTTTATTTTATGTGTGGTATTAACGGAGATGCATATCATCTATTTCACAATTACAGTATGAACACTGAGAAATAAACACCAACCATAACATTTAACCAAGTTAGCAAAGTGTAAAAAAGTGGGCCATAATGACTTACTTCTGTTACGAAATAGTACTCGTCAAGATGCATCACTTTACTATGTTTCACAATTCCAGCTAGGATAGTATGTATACTACTTTAAAAAAAATTGTCATCAGGTAAATGCAAAATCTTAACCTATTCCAGTAAATTGTAAAATGTGATCCCATTTGTCACAGTGACCTCATTTGTCTGTACTTGCATGGCACTAATGGAAATGTATACACTTGTCTAGTTGAATGATTCAACTATGAACAGGTAAAATGCATTTAGCCCAAGTCAGTGATGCATGAAATATGGATCAGTGACCTACTTTTGTGATGAGATTTGTTAGTCATCCAAGTTCATCACCATGCCAAGTTTCATGATTCAAGGTATAACAGTATGTATCTAGGGTACCAAAGAAACTTATGTGGTCATGAACTCAATGCATTATCGGTCTTCAGCACAATTATGGCTATACAGTGGCAATTAAGTTCAGGCATCCCAGAATGTATACAAAACAAAGAAAAACGGTAAAATCTTTAAAATAAAACTAACTCTTAAATGTCAAGACCTCAGCATCAACACCATCACAGGAAACAGTAAAGATGCAAAAGGCTGCCTCAATTTTAGATGCTTCTTGTGACAAGCAGGCGTGTGTATGTATTTTATGTATAAATCAGAGTACTCAAGCAATTTGTTTCCACTACTGTGAATATATATTGAACATGAAACGTTAGGTCCACTAATGTGGACAAACTATAAATGATGCATGTTCATGGAGGGTGATTTGTTTCTACACTCAACCTTCTGTCTTTTGCTTGCAGACCATTTTGTTGTTTCATCACAGTAAATGATAAAAGCAGTTTTGCAATAGTTTTCAGCAGTTCTTTTCTCATCTTTCCTATATAAAGTAGTGTGGAGCTATTAAACTATTGGCATCAGCACATACATATGAAGAAGCTCACTGCATCTCAACCCTTCTTTCTTCCTAAGCATTTAGCAATAGTCTGTATTGGGTTTCATAGCACCTTAGACCCCCTCGGGAGGGGTCTAACTTTGTACAGTAGTTGTACATTCTGCATTGATCTCAAGTGTTGTTGCATCCCATATACACACTTTTATACCTTAAATCATGAAATCTACTTACGGGGGTGAATCTGACAAGTACAACATCATCACCACTGAAGTACATTTGTGTGACCTATATTTCATGTTTCACTAATTCAAGTCAAATTTTGTGTTTTAAGTTTATTTCTCAAAGTCTGCTCGTGCTAGAATCATCAAACTTGATTATATACATCTATATTAATACCACACCCTTAGAACAAAAGGTTACTGTGACTTTTCACATTTTATTGTATCAGGTTTACCATGCAGGTTTGGGCTTTAGAATGGAGCTATACACATGGACTGATGCAATACTGGCCTAAAAGAAGGAATTACAATGAAACAGTGATAAGAAACTATTACAGCAACTGCTATTAATAGGAGTCCCTCACTGGGACTGATGCTGAACCACCCAAGAATTTCCAGGAATTCACTATAAGAACATTTCTTCTTTGTAACTGCTGAGTGTTGAAACCATCTCTGATATTCTTGAGCGATGAGACTTTTAAATTAGCTACTGTGGCGACCATAATGGATTTAGAGTCAGCACCATTTTCATTTAGGACCAACTACGTCTTGGGATGAGTTTCAAAGTTTCATGGCAGTCCTCCAGGTAGTTTAGGAGAAGTGATAACATACTTGTGCTAATGGTCAGACAGACATCAGACAATGAATGACAGAAGCCATACAACAAGCTATCCCTTAAGCTCTTCTGGTATATGAGCTAAAATTAGACATTCTGGCATTTAATGCCATTGATATAAAATATATACAAATATACTGCTGCACTGCACACTATATCATAGTTCTTCTTAATTTAGACATACATGCTATTATATATAACAAATCAATATATATTTGGACCCATGGGTTGAAACTAAATTCTGAGTAATACTGATAGAAAATTTGTATGGTAACTACAGTATCAACTATAGTACAGGAAATGACACTGTAAATTAATAAGTTGTCTTGGGTGTTCATAAACCCCTTAAGACTCATGGGCCTGTGCTGGGGTGCAATTAGGAGGAAAAATATAAGGACAGAAAATTTACATTTTATCTCGGCCTTGGATCCAATGAAGCATAAACAAACATATTGTGAAACCCAGGGTCTTACCTGCATCTTTGCAATGATGCTATCCACCCATTACACTAGTAATAACTTAAAATTTAATACTGACATCTCTACTGCCACCCCAATTCCCACTGGAACTGTGTTACATATGCCTATACAGGGTAGACAAAAATAGCAAGGAAAGGCGAACAGATTGAGTGCACAGGACTTGCATAGTCCACTACAGGTTAACACCTAAGCTGAAGGTGCCATTTAGTAAAGATCTCAAATAACTCTGCAAAGCCTATGGGCAATATGTTATTTTACCTATTGTAAAGTCACTGACTTCATTAACTGCACCAACACTGCACATTTCTCTATTACTGGTCTAAACACTGATATTGAAAATATAAATGTGGTAAATATCAATACTCTTAGAAAACCTTGGTCACAATGTTTTCTGAAACTAAGTAGTTTCTTCAAATACTGAGTGGATCTGTAGCATCTTCTGAACCCAAATTAGCTTTGCAAACTACCTGTATGTGTCAGAAAGAACCAAAATAACAAGCCTTTGTTTTACCGGGCATACACAGGGGGCTGAAATAAGTCAATGTAACAACACTGAACCAAGTCAACATTTTTTGGAAGTTCTGCTTAAACTTGGCAGATTAAGAAAAATACTGTTTTGATACGTTTTTCTGTCAAAATGACTTGGACCTTTCCCCAAGGGATGCAGTCTTGAACTAAACCATTATTTTCTTAAACGAATTATTATGACCATGACCTCTGAACTTAGGAATACAGAATCAAATGATTTCTGCTCCAGAGTGCAAGCCATCCACCAAATTTGGTTAAGGAACTTACTCAAGAAGTTATTCTGCAAACCAATTTTCTTTAAGCCATAATGACCTTTTGACCCCCAAATCAACAGACCTCTTCCTAACCTTAAGTGTAAGCCCTCCACAAATTCATTTCCAGAACTTAAGCTCTTATGCAAACACCAGTTTTCTTCAATCAGTCACAGACCTTGACCTTTGATTCCAAAATCATTAGGCTTCTTTCTTACCAATATGCAAGTCATCCAAGAACTTGGGCAAAAGTAAATGACCACAAACTGCAATTTTTATGCAGAAATTTTTTCCTTTTTCAGTTGCACTGACCTTGACCTTTGTACACCCATATAAATAGGCTCACCTTACTCAAAAGTGCAAGCCATCGACAAAATTATGGTCCTGGTCTGTGATGTAAAACTAATTTATTATGGGAATTTTATTTTTTCTTTGTGATTTTAACCTTTGACCTTCTGAACCTCCAATCAATAGATTCTTGCTGACTCCAAGTGTAAGCCATGCACAAACTTTGGTCCAGGTATGTGATGTAAACTCGTTATTGCATATAAACAATTTTCTTGGTTGAGTCAGTGACCTTGACCTTTGACCCCATAATCAACAGAGGTTCTCCATACATAAATAAAGAACCATTTACAAATCATCATGTGAAAAAGGGGAAGTTACTAACAGACAAGGTCAAAGCATAATACACTGCTCCAAAAGGGGGGAATATAAAAATGGATAAGCATCGTTTTAAAAAAACCCTCATGAACAGTGTTAAGTCGAGTCACAGAGTTATGACCTTTGAATTTGGAATCCCATGTTAAAACTAGTAGGATAAAACCATGCTATACTACCTCTATTCAGTGGTAAACTATAGCCCTGTGTGCTTGAAGACCTTGTTAAATCTCTCATAAGGCACTTAAATGGCAACACTCCACCCTCCTGGAATGAATGGAATTCAAGCTTTCAATCCCCATTAATTGACTGAATAGAGGTTAATGTTCACAGAGTGCTGTGCTTACTAAAAATACTGACAAGATCACATGTTCAGCAAAAGATATATAAACTCAAGTTCAGTATTTTTTTCTTAAAATCTCTGCCTCATTAATGAACTTTAATGACTGGTGTCTTCTAATATGATGAACATTCTTATCCGTCTTATTCATCAACAGCTTACCATTCTGCAGCTAAAATCAAACCACATCTGGTGCCTGAAATTTACCTAATTTAAAGGCTTCTTTGCCGTCCAACATGACTGTAGCCAATCATTCTGCAGAACACCCATATTAGATCAATGATTTTATTTTGTTTAAAGCTTAAATCACTCATAGGTCACCAATTACAAACTGGACCATGTCCAGAAGCATTTTTTTTACCATGTTACAGTACAAGGATAATATATCTTCTCCACTTTCATCTGTAAGCCTTGTAAATGCCCCACCTGCCAACATCAAGATGAGGTCATCCAATATGGCATACTGACTGGGGGTGGTGGTGGATGTTGAATCTGGGGTGCTAAATTTGGGGTGCCTGGAGGTGGAACTGGCATCTGCCCTGCATATTGCTGACCTGGTTGTGGGGTTAAATACTGAGGATGGGGCACATGAGGAGGACCCACAGGGGCTGAAAAAGACTGATGAGGGGGTGGCCCCTGAGTAGTATACTGAGCATACTGGGGAGGGAGTGGGGGTGGGCCACTAAAAGGTGGATGTTGTACTGATGGTATCATATTTTGTGGTCCAGCTTGTGGGTGTGCTATAGTATAAGTACTCTGTGGGTGTTGTGTGTACTGGGAGTAAATGGAGCCTGGGACTGGACTAGGGTTAGGACTAGAATTGGGTGGTGGGGCCTGGACAGAGTATGTGATGGTATGAGGAACTGATGAGGCAATTGAGTAGTGAAGCTGTTGTTGGTAAGGTGGTTGAAAAGGTGGTTGCTGAGCAATAGTTTGCACTGGTTGACCACCCAGAGGGTGCTGAAACTGGGCTGCCACCTGCTGAGGTTGGGGTTGATGGTAGTATGGATGGGGGGACAGAGACTGAGGGAGTTGGGCAGCCTGGCTCACTGCTGCCTGACCCTGGGGTGACTCTGGGGGAGGAGGGTACTGCCCCACATTACTAATCTGGTCTGCCTCTGGAGAAAGGCCTCTGTGTGGTGGTCCTAGTATGTACATCTCACTGGGAGGAGGTGCCTGATTGTACTGGTCGTTGACCATTGATTGCCCTGAGGATGGGGGTTGCTGACCAGGCTGACTGCCATAGAGTTGAGGTGTACTTGAGTACTGGTTGAAGGAGTACTTTTTGATTTCCATGGCCTGGTTCTTCATAACTGAAGGAACTTCTTCTTCTTCTTCATCTGACCCATAACCTTTAAAAAATACAAGTACATGCTTAATATATAAAATCAACTTTCTGATTGTCATTTCAACCTGTTTCTTTTTCATTTATGTACTGATGATTTCAGGCAAAACAACAGTCCTTTTCAAGGCCTTTCAACAAGTAGATTCTATAATTAAGCCACAATTCCAGTATATTGTACTGAGAATGAAAGCAGTCATACACATTTTGCATATTTATAATGTTACTAACAAATTAAATGAACAGTATGACATACTTTTACCTTGAATAAGCTCTGACCTCTGTGTTAAGGAACATGCAGTGTATATCTGCTTTTTAGAGATTTTTCTTAATTGGGAATTAGGCCTGGTCACATCCTTTTGAAACCAAACAATAATGGACCCATTGGGAACAAAACTGTCAGGAATGAATTGCTAAAACTGGGAGTTCTTTATGATTTTAAAATATATATCATTGCAGCAAAGGCCCATTAATAAGCTCTAAACACTTCTGCTTTTGGAATGCCTAGATAAGCATTTCTTGTTGGATGAGGTATCTATTCTGATTTCACTATTTGATCTTAGAAAAATTATCTGGCCAAAAAATAATAAATATGAACCCAAAGAAATTTACAGAACCATGATAACTGGGTGTAAACATTGTTTCAGTTCAAAATACAGACATAAATGGCATCCCATCCATTCAACATGGATCAGTGCCTGCATGACAAGGCAACAATTGAAGTGTCTATGGAAAATGTGACCTTGACTCCAAGATCAAATATTGTGCAAGCATATCACAATGATTTCTTGTAGCTTCATGATATTTCACCTTCAGTATAAACAAAACTCATTAGGGGTTTAGGAAATATAAGAAAATGAAAAAACTTGATTCAGATGTTAATGCAAATCTTAAATGATTATGACAACACATCACGTATTTAGACATAAAAGCACATTATGGTGGTACCTAATATTTAGGAGCACAACAGTAATATTTTCAATTTTAACCTTTTCATATTTTAGCTCTGACAGTAGACAATCAAAAATCAAGAATATTATGAAGACAATAAATATGGGACAAGTAAAAATTGGTCAGGACAAGTCATTTTTCGAAGTCACTTGTCCTTGAGAAGTGACAGGGAAAAAAATGTGTCCAGCCCTACTGTGACCTTGAATCTGTAGTCCAAGGAGTGAGCAAACATGTCAAAGAATGAATTATCTTAAGTTTTATAATGATTCATCCCAAGTATGAGCAAAATCCATTCAGAAGGATTTGGGAAATATATGCAAATACAAAAAACTTCAACCAATACCTTAAAGCAAACTTTTCTTAGCTTTATCTTGACCTTAAGATTGAAACAGTAAGTGAGCATGTTGCAGAATGAATTTTCTTTGCTTCACATTGTTTCATTTCCAAGCATGGTGAAAACTTTTCTCAAACCCTTGACAAACTGTTGACAATGACAGCAGTGCTGGAAGAGTGACTGCTATGTCTTATTCCAACTAATATGGGCTTGACAAAAATCATCTGAAAATTCTTGACACTGAGCTGTTAGCTACATGAAGTTGTGTAACAATGGCTTCAATAACAACAATTACTGTTATCGCTGAATGCTACCATATTCCTTGTGCATCAGCATACAGCCATCTGTGAATACAGACCTAGCTCCTCCTCTGTTGCATAATGTGCTAGCAGATCTGGATCTTCGTGTGGTGCATGTCACACATAGATAAATACAATGTACAGTAACTGCATGCTGCCTATTCTTTTAATGAATATTCGTGTCATGATATACCAACCTGATACACTGCCAAGAGCTTTTGATTTTTTCTTCTCTGGACCTGCTTGTGCTGTGGCTGCTCGCTTTGCTCCATGTCCTGTTGGAGAAAAGAACAAACACAATATACAGTACTAGTATGTAAAAATACAGTGTTCATCTGAGCTGATACTATTAAAGCATTCATACCTCTTTTCTTATTTGAAGGTGGATAGTAGTTTCATCACAATGACAATTTATGCTCAACACAGTGAAAGAAAAAGTCATGCTTGGATTTTTTTGTTCCTGAAAAGTTGCTCAGATCACCTGATTTGAACCAGGACACAAAGGACTGAAATAATGTGTGAATGCATCAAGCATTTTAATGAATAGATGGGTAAAAACTATCTGCAAAACATTCATTAACTATGTGCTTAAAAATTCCATATATAGTCACTTATAAGTTGAGTCCAATAGCAAACAATGTCAACCCTGATCTGCCAACACATGTGTTGGCAGATCAGGCTCCATGTTGTTTGTTCTACTAATGATTCCTAACAAACTGCATAGACCCAGATCTGATGGCATATTATGTGATGGTATATCTAGGTCTGTGCAGTTTTCAATTGGACTTGACTTACAAGCTAGTATATGTGGCAGTTAAATGGTTATGGGTGGAAAGATTAATCTCAATCACTCATCCTGCATCTGGGCACAATTATTACACGTACCATAAAATACCTGATTATAAGTTGGGTCCAACTGCTAGGTCTGTGCAGTTAGTTAGGAGTAATCTGTAGAACAAACAAATACAGACATTGATCTGTTGCTGCATTATGCATTAAACTATGTTGTTTGCAGCTGAATAAAACCATAGCAGCCCAAGAAAGGTTTGTATTCAGACCAAAGAATTTCTTTGTCACCGGTAGAGACATTCCCCAGAGAATAGATCCCAAGATTCATATCCATTTTACTATACAGAGCTTCAATGGCTAAGACTAGTATTCCATAGTGAGTTTGAACTATACCTGCCCTTGCCAGCACAAGTTGGTTGCCTCAATGTGTCCTTGGGAAAGACATTTAGGTCCAATTTACTTGGCATAATATATCCATTAGTATTTAAAGTGCCATTCAGAAAACCTAACCATTTTACTAAATGTGAAATTAGAAGTGACTGATAACTGTCAATTCATCTATTTGTATAAGTTATCAAGTTTTATTTGGGGGGGGGCACAAAAAAGGATAAATTTGTGCATGTTTTTTTAAAACAATCATTAATGCTCATTTGGTCTTTAAATCTGTGCTTTGTAACAAAAATAAAATCCACAAGAACTGGTACAAACAAAAAGTAACGAATTCAAAGCAATGAAGAACTGGATGCTATGAATAGAGTTAGAATGACCAACACCAAGGGGTTGAAGAGTGTTTAAACGCCAACAAGTGGCACAACACGTTAGTGCACATATTTTTTAATCTGATGACTGCATCTAATATGTGAACCACAGTTACTGTGGTTTCAGTTGTTTCTTTCTTGACTAATTTTTCATCGATTTAAAATGAAAGACCCAATAGAAAATGAGCCACATATGATGCCAAAAACTCACCCTCATTCCCATTATTTTACTAATACATTCAAAACAATCAACAAAAGGTTGCTATTTGATTACTGAACTTCATTACTGTAATAACATGTTTTAGTTTTTTTTCTTTTAACCCTTTGAAAAAAGAATTTTTTTTAAAGCATTTTGTGTTTATCAATGCACAGGTATGTGCAGTATCTGGTAACTAGTAGCTTCACTTGCAAGAGGAAAAAAAAATAAAGCAGTAAACAACAGTATTATTGAAAATTAAATAAAGGGTAATCAAATGATCTAGGAAAATTAGATTTAATCCTCATTTACACTGATGTTTCATTTAAGTGAAACTGCTGCTGAAAATATATGTATGACAAAAACTGAATTGTGATACAAGATTTATCCATAATTGTAATCTGTCTGAACGAATAATCTACATAAGGTCACAGGCAAATAATCATTTTATGACCTATGGATTTGGTTGGCTCATTGTGGATTTTACAGTGCACCAGCACTGAAAGACTACAAGAGCCACAAAAAAATAGGACACATGATAATGAATGATGCATCAAAAAGGTTCACCACCAAGTGATGACCTATGGAACCAGCCTATATGTGGCGGGTATATTTAATACTATATTTAAAAGAATGAAGTTTGCTGACTCACCAAAAATAATTATCAGAAAAATATAACATTATTTTTCAAAAGAAGGCTGCATATGGGTAAACTGCACACATTTAGAAGACTTAAACATACAACCATTTGAACTTTACAGCTATCGCCACACATATACTCCTAGATTTAAACACAGCAATCTCATCTGATGAATCTAGTGGGAACCTACAAGGGAATTGTTCTCAAAAATGATACAAGCAACATATCATTTTCATGGGTTTTAAAACTTCCTCATGGATATATCATGCATAGAATGTAAGCATGATTTGCCAATCTTACCACAAAGGTGCAGTTATTTGGCCAAATATTAAGGTGTAAGGGAACTGAATTAGTTGTCTGTGCTCACAACACACACTATATTTTGGTGGGTATAATGCACATTTATTTTACTAATTTCTTCTTTTCTGGAGTGGGTGCACTATTTACATGAATACAAAAAAAGTGTTCTTTCCAGGTCAATCTGACAAAAAGAATCGAGTCACTAAGTTTCTGACACCTGAAATATTATATCCACTGCAATGAGACTAAATTGTTTATCAATCTTATTAAAGAGTTAAACAATGCTTACAAACCTTGATAGTCTTGTTTTTTGATTACTTGTGGCAATAAACTCATTTCACATTACTGTCTAGCTTTCTGCAGTGACTCAACCAGAAATACACATATATGTAACTGGTACGTTGTTGTTTTTCTCTCCCACATTTACATTAAAGCTGTACAAAGTACAGCACTGCAGCAGAACAAATATGATTACTGTACCAACATCGTAATCATATTCGATAACTGATGATCTAATACATGTTCTTTATTAATTAATTTCATTTTTCATGATTAAATTGAAATATAATATTTAGAATTCAAACTGTATTAATTTTCTCATGGGAGGCACATTTAGGGGATATCTTTTTTTGCCCCAATGAATTAGCTTAATACATGTTCCATCTGAGTGGTGATACTAAAGTATCAATACCTAAAGCTTCTGTGAATTCATCTTGACAACAGTTCGCATCTGCAGTCTGAAGTTCTTTAACTACTGTACATGTACCAAGAATAATTCATTATATCCCAATTTTATTCCTTAGGTCCAACTCTTAAGGCAATTAACATTGTTTACTAATTAATGTATTTATTTTTAATTAAATTTGTGTACACATGCTGCTTGGTATACATTTTCAATCTGTCTTTATTTCATATAAGGATGTTAATTTATTCTGATACATACAGTACAAAGTAATACCATTTGTTTATTCATGTAAGTTGTTTATCCAGTGACGCCTTTGTATGTGCAAAAACAGAAGTGTTATATTTCTGAATATAAAGTAACAACTATGCTTAGACTGAGCAAAGATCAGAGCAAATGCTGCGTAACTACAAGAAGTGTACATGCACTAACTGACAAAGGATAATCTACTTTTATGAGAATGGAGACATTACTTTACTTGCAGAGAACAATACAACATTCTATATGATCATTCTTGCAATTTAAACTAATTGGGGTTTATAGGGATATAAATATTTTGAAGATTCAAATATAAATTGCTTTGTACACAAACACATGGTAAAACAGCTGCTGGTAAGAGGTTCATTGCTGCAGAGTCTTCTGTAATTGAGTAATGAAGATTGGCAGACGAGGACAAAAAAGTGACATTTCAAGAGTGACAAGAGGGATATCATGCAACAGATTAAACTACATCAAGAAGGCAAAGATAAAAACTGCCTGTTTTAAGAGCTGACCATATAGTCAGAAAGATCTACTTTCAAAACTTCCATTTTTGCATTCTTAATCTTTAAAAAAAAATTATTTGAATTATTTGTCATGATCAGGTGCATTATCTGACAGGAAAGACTACAGAAACAGTCAAGCAATGGTTTACTGTAAACAACACAAATGTCATGTAACAAATGATTATCAGTTACATTATCCTGATGCCAGGCCTACCAGTCCTAACACTAACCTCTTAATGCTGAGCATCTAGTAAGGCAGCTATTAGTAGCATTTTTATAAGTCTTTGGTATGACTAGGCCACACTTCAAACCAGCAACCTCCCACATCTGAGACAGATGCTCTAACCACTAGGCCACCGGAAGAGTCAGATTAAAGTGAGCTGTATACAGTAATCTTGCATGGGCAAGAACAACATATGCATCTAATTAAAATTTTTTGGAACAGTGCACATATATACATCTTGAAAAAGTAATAATAATAATGATAATAATATCTTGTTTATGGTTGTTCAAAAACCAATTTTGAGAGATGCATGTGTTTTCGTGTTTGTTTTTTGAATGTTAAACGTAGCTTTAACAATTTCAGTCATATTTCTATGATGTCTACAATGTGGTAGTTTATCATGATGTCTAGCACTGAGGCATCATACCACAGACATGTAACATCAAGTCTGACACAATCACATTATCTTGATGCCAGGCCAACCATTCTAACCACTCAATGCTGAGCGCCAAGCCTTTTCATGGGTGGCCTCTACAGGTTTGACTGTACATTCC
Source organism: Megalonaias nervosa (assembly GCA_016617855.1). NCBI lineage: Eukaryota > Metazoa > Mollusca > Bivalvia > Unionida > Unionidae > Megalonaias > Megalonaias nervosa. Next base: position 46,089 of record JAECUM010005443.1, on the reverse strand, counting down.
AACTGAATGTATGCAGTAAATAGATTCAAATATTTTTCATATTTATATCTTTCCAGCAACCATTTATGAAAAAAAATAGGGATAAAGTAGGGCTGCTGTTAAAAACAGTTGTGAATATATTGGAGAAAATAGTGATATTTTATAAAGAAAAATAGGATGAAATTTACACAAATTAATGAAACAATACAATGTTTACCTGACTTATATTAATATACTTGAACAAAAGCATTCTGTTACCCACATACTGGCAGTCTCTTTAATCTAGGATGCCTTTATCTTCTTAAACACCCAGCTCCACATCACAAAGATCATATCAGAATTTACTTTGCAATGGCCATTCATGCAGCATATGATCAATTTTCAACATAAAATTTTCAAAAAATTGTGACAGAACATCCATTTTTGAAACAGTACGGGAACAAATGGGAGTCTGACAAAACTGTTGGAAAAAGCGGAAAAAGTTGGAGAAATTAAGACTTGGGAAAGACCAATATTTGTATGGATTAACACAAGCCCAAACATATGCACCAACATAAACTTTGTCCTGGCTAAAAAGTAAAATTGTTTATTGAAAAACCTAAATTATCTATCTATGCTGGCCCTTACCTGCTGGTGGTGGTGGAGGTGGCATCAAGGATTTCCCTCTGTCCCCAGACTCAAAAGGACCATTGTTAACTGCAGATGCAGTACTCTGGCTGTTAACCACTGAGGAGGGAGGTGGCATTACCATTGTTGGGGTTCCATTTGCATGATGCTCCAATGGTGATTGCCTAGAATGGTAAGTGTCATCCACTTGCATCATGCCAAATGTTTGAATCTGACAATGCATCTATATGATTCTTCACATGTCCTTTTAAACTTATGTTTAGAAATACAATATCTATTAGCAATCCACTGAATTTGTTATAAATCACAATATCAGGGTTTATGCTTACGAAAGTGTTTATGCCATAATTGGCATTTTTCAGGCCCAATGACCCTCTCAACAAGGTTATACTGTATTTCAAATGATTCTGGAGTAATTAACTAGAAAACAGTGTGGTAACTTGTAAAATTCTGATAAGAAGGACACAAATGTCTGGTCATGATAATAAATGATACCAAGTTTCACTCACAAAGGGTTCATGAGACAGTAATTAAACAGAAGTATAACATGCAAATAATTATAAAATCAAAACTGTACAACAATACAGACTAAATGAAGGTGTAACTGATGGACCAATGAATGGAAGGATAGATGAGAACTATATGTCCCTTCTATGTTCAAAAAAGGGCACCTGCTTACCTTTGTTCCTCCAAGCCTTGTAGTCCAACTCCTCCATTCTGTGGCCCTAAATGAGGGCTCCAAGCCATGCTAACCACTTGAGAGGGGGATGAACCTCCAGAGCGAGTATGATCACTGTTTAAGGGTATGGGGGCATAAGATGAGGGTGCAGGTGGACCTTGTACCACCAGATTCGTCAGATGAGGAGGACCATGCTGAAAAGGATAGAAGTAATCATTTAAACATGGGTACTGCAAACAGCACATTATACACCTGTCTCATGTTTAATGGTCTTCCCTGCAGGCACTTAACACACTAAACTTGCAATGCAGAAACAATTTATTTTGATATTAGACTTACTATGACTGTGATCTCTGAACTTTTTGATTCCTGAATCTCTACACTTGTATATTTGGTCAAGGAACTTATTACTGAAAAAAGTTTATTCTGCAAAACCAATTTTTCTCCATTCAGTCAGTGACATTGACCTTGGACCTTTTGACCCCAAAAATCAGAAGGCTTCTTTCATACCCAGTGTGCATGTCATCCATTAATTGCAGATAAAGGTACATGGTTAACAACTAAAATTTTGTGTGCAGAAACAATTTTTCTGCTTTTAGTCATAGACCTTGACCTTTGGCCTTTCACCCCAGGGTTCTTACTTACCCCAAGTGACTGTCATACATGAAGCCTAGTATCTGTAGATGATGGGCAACTCGAGTTATGTGGGAAAACGAAGGCTGGACAATGTCATAAAACAGTTAACTCATCTTAATGTTGGTATGTCAAAAAAGACTAGCAGGCAAAAAGGAGTCAAATATGCAAATTCTGACTCTTTACATTAATCCTCCAAGCTTCTGTGTAGCCTAAAAAATTGTGTCTAATTTAATTGATTACTGTGTTTTATTGGTAAAATGCTTTTTTTCCTGGACATACATCAAGTCATTTTATTTGAGACGTTCATATTTGGTTCTTTGTAAAAATTAGACATATTTCTCCCAAGTTTAAATTTTAAAGAAAAGGTATTCCCCCATTTTCCACACTGGTTATCCTTGTTACAAGAAAAAGAAATGTGTATATCTTATGGGAGATTAAATGTTTTTGCTTATTTTGGTATCTCAATAATGGTGATTAATTTGGGTTTCATGGCATTCAAACTAGACCTTACTTTTGATGCACCACATATACTTGCTTGATGAATTTTTAATGCACATTCAATTTACACTTATTAGGGGTCATGTTATAAGCATGACATACAACACATTTGATAAATTTAGGGGAAATTGTGGAAATTCTGATGTTTGCAGAACATGCAAAATACTGTCAAATAAAATATTTTTACATTTTGATACTACTATTTCCATCCAGAAATTCGTATGTGATATGCAGTGTTTGCACGTTTAATTACAGTATTCACTACACAATACAGTGTGACCCTGCTATAGCAGGCTCCGTTATAACACAAATTCTGATATAATATGATTGTGGTGTGACTCCCAAAATTTCATATACATGTATTTTCTTGTACATGAAAAATAAATTTTATTCTTCTGAAAAGTGCAAAAAAATAAAACATATAAAGATTATCAACATTTTGGGGAGGAGACTGCATATGAATTCTAATATAAGATCGTGTTTTGTGGCTCCTGAAATTTCATACACATATATTTTTCTCATACATGAAAAAGTATTTGTTTCTTCTTAGAAGTACAAAAAATAACATGTAAACTGTTTATTCGGGGATCACACTGAGCTTTGCTAATGTTGCAAACTGCATTTATTTCCTTACTGGGGTGACAAATTTTTTGTGTTAATATTTAATTTTTAAACTTGTATGTTGGTTTTGGTCTGAAGAAATTGAGAGGAACCATGAAAGGAAGCTACAAACTTGATATAAAATGTACTGGAATCTATTGTTACATAAACAAATTCTTTGTTCATATTTACATACCATCTTAACAATGAATTGTCTTATCATAATCTGCTTATGCTGGCATCTGGCCTGTTTATTGTATGCTGTAATACATTCCAACAATCATGCTACCAGGACTAGTTACAATTGACCGACCTATGAAGGCAGGAACAGTAACTGCTACAATAAACCAACGACGATTAATTCCTTTTTTCTAATGTACCCAGAAAAATAGTTTTGCTGAAACTTCAAAGAAAACTGATTACCTTTTAAGTACTGATCATTCTGTATATATACTAAGCAAATTAAAATAAAACCAGTTTCAATCAACGTTCTACAATTATTTGCTATTGCTGCCACAACAAGAAATGGGCATTTGTTTGGTCCTCCAAAGCTCTCCTTTAGTGGTGACTTCAAAAGCAAATGCACCCTTCATCAAAGAGATCCAAATATAATCTTCAATAAAAACAGAGAACCTTTCATCAAAGAAAGTCAGCACCAAACTTAAATAATAAAGCAACATAATCTGACGGATTGTTGCATTTTCCAAAGTGAATGGAACACGTTTATTGTGCCTTGAAGTTTCCTTTTTGCAGAAAAATGTTTACCCTTTCAATTGCTACCAATGACAGCATAAATGCGAATTGAATTTCCAATCTTTTGAAACCATATACATCTGGCCATCAAGTTAATTGAAAATGGGGTATCTTGCAAAGATGTTTGTTAAACTTATAAATTTGTTCACGTTTTCATTTCTCTATGAATAGCCTCATCCCCTGGATAGCCTTGGCAAGACGATAGCTGTCTCCAGCTGACCAAAAGCTAGGCCACTTTAATTACATGTACATGTAGTATGTAAACAACTTAGCCAAATACTACTGGCGACAATATTGCAGTGAATTGTTTAGTGTCAAATGGATATAGATCAAATGAGGACTACCAATTTTTTTATATATGTGTTATTTTTGTTTTCTAATGGAATATAGCTGAAACATGATTTTTTAAATATGTGACCTATGTTCAAATTCATGGATTTTTCATATACACGTACAGTACTTAATGGATTATGGATTGTAATATACAAATGTCAAGTTGTCAATATACAAGTGTATTTCAGACTAGTTTGTCTTCATTTAATCAAAAGCACATATTTTTGCACCTGCTTTTAGTACCCCCCCCCCCATTCCCAACCATTCTTTTGGTTATGTGCATCATTTTCTTCAGCTAACAAACCTGGTTGGTTATTAACATGATTTGGTCTATAACACAGTCAGATTCTATGGACCCCAACCACCGTGTTATAGCAGGGTCACACTTTACTTACATCTACATTTATTTTGATTTTAATAATTTGAAATATTAAATTAAATATTACTCACCTAAAAGTGTAGTGCCCATTAATGTTGTTTACCATGGGTCTTTACCAGTAAGTATACTGCTTTCATTTTCATAGTCTGAACATACTTAATTTATATTATTTATTGTGTTTTGCTGTACAAAACAGTTTCTGCTTGATGCAATGAAAGCTTTGATTTGATTTGATTTGCATTTGCCATTTTCATTAGCCACATCTAATTCCCAGATTATATTTCCTAAATTATCACCAAGTGCATGTGGGTCAACAAGACCTTAGCTTGTAAGGACAGCAACCACTTGATACTTATTCAGTGCCAAACAGTATTACAACTCCCTGTGCCATATGAACTTAATCTCCTAGCTTCCAAAGGCAGCATCTCGTTTGTTTTCCCAGTTGACAACCTTTTGATCACACTGCAAATTTGATACTGGAATGCCCAGTACAGCCCTATGGTGCTTATTTGAACTTCTTGCAGACACCTGTTCAGTTACACAAACTGTGTGATCAAAGTGTCACTTACAGAGCCCAATCTCAGCCCCCACAACATCTGCAGATGACAGTAAAGATGATGTTTAGAGTGACCAGATAACAGTGCAGGATTTCAGATCTTTATTTGGTTGATTCAGAAAATGCTGAATTCTTGTGGTTGTAACCAGATGACATAGTGTGAATCACTAAAGTGTGAATTTTTATTTTCAATGTTTATATGTAAAACTTATGGAATTATCATGTTACGGGATATTGTGAATCAGATCATTCTAGACTGATACTGTGTGACCTTTAACTGAATTCAGGGATTTAACATATAAATTGATTTAAATGTCACACATTATGGATATTTAAGAATTCTGTATAGAAAGATGGACAAACGGTAAGTTGTCAATTTATCTGTGACACATTCCTCTAAATAACATAACTGTATTTATTTTACTCTGATTTTTGTCTTTGAATTTCTGTATATATTGATCTAGTGTTCATTTTATACTGGTTTTGTCTTTGAATTCCCTGACTATTAACCCATCCAGTTTGGTCTGTTAATTTTCCAAAGTGCAACCCTGATAAACTGATTACTGGTACAGATGGATTTGATTTGCAATGTCAATTATCTTCCAAACTTAATACTGATTTCACCAATCTGACTATACAGTCTGAAAAAAAATTTGTTCTGAATATAAAGGCATAAACAATATCCATAGCTACTTGCTCATAATCAAACTTACACAACATCTTGATAATGCATACCCATTTATAAAAATTAGATGAGAAACAGACTTGAGATTTAGACAGGGAGAATAGGTAAGCCAATCACATCCAAGATATCTCCTTAATATGCACAGAACATGCTTACTGCACCAGTTGAAGACAATGATAATTTAAGCTTCTTCACCAATCTGGCATAAAATCCGATTGAAATTCTGTCTCCAGATTGGTAACATGCTCAGCCAATCAGATACAAGTTAACCTGATTAGTATAAACAGATCTTGCTCACAATCAAAGCTATCAAACAGCCTGATAATAAAAGATTAAGTAACAAGTTTGATCAAAATATGAGCAGGAACATAGATGGTTGAGTGTTGACAAGTCCAGCCAGTCTGATGCTAAATTACTCCATTAACATGCATTGCTCTCATTCATACTCATACTCAATTTAGATCTTTGATACAAACCTATTTACCAAATTTGATCAAAGTCAGTCAGTCAGATCAATCACCTAATAAATATGCCCAGGTCATGATCATAATAAAAAACATCTAACATATTGATAATATTTTCCTAGTTACCAAACAGGATGAAAACCAGGTCAGAAATATGTCTCTCAAGTGCTATGAAACTAACTTAATCATATGAAAGATTACCTTAATAAGATGCACAGATTTCACTCATACTAATACACCTTATATATATTTTGGTGATATAAGCCTATTTACTGAATTTGATACCAATCTGATCAGAGATGAAGTTGCTAAAGTGTTGACAAGTGCAATCTGAGATCTTGATGATATAAGTTTATATTCCTGGTTTGGTAACAAGCTCAGACAATCAGAAGCAAGATCAAACCATGCATCGATCTTGCTAACATTTGAACTGGTCAAAGTGCTTGATGATATCAAGTATATTCCAAATTTCATCAAACTGAGTCAAAAGCATGGCCTCCAGAATGATAACAAGCTTATCTTAATAGATGGACAACAAACAAACACATGACATATGACTCAGCATAATACCACACACTCAACTGACCTTATAGTAAAGTAACTACTGCAAAAGATTACAACAGTAGGATATGCACGTTGACTGCATGTGACTAATGTCTGAAAAGTTTCAAGGAAATTCATCAAAAACTGCAACCAGTTGTGCATACAAAAATAACCATGTGGAGAACAGCATATAACATGAAAATGGGCAGCACAACTCTTGGAAAAATCGAAAACTGCATCAGAGCATGATAGAAGAACAATATCCTCATGTGGAACCCATGTCAATAATGTCTGCCAATTTTCAAGGCATTTCATTGAAAACCATGTGACATAACAACTAACGTATATAGTATATACAGTAGAACTTTGATTATCCATCAGGCTGCAGGACCAAGACCATGACGGATATGAGAATAGACGGATAATAGAATATGTACATTAAAAGTATTATACAACAGACCTGGTCATCAAAAAATCATATTATCTACATGTGTACATGTACCTGTTTTTAATATTTTGACGTACAATGCCCTGACGGTTAACAGAGACTGAGGGTTAATTGGGTGCCAGATAATCAAAGTTCTACTGTATAATTAACACCAAAAAAGAGATATAACTCATAAAATATCAAATGTATCAAAGCATGACAAAACAATGTACAGTGATATCAGCCAAGTTTCAATGCATTCCATGCAAAATTGAAAGATTGGTTGCACACAAAAAGTTCAGGAAATTCAACAGACATACAAGACTACCTGCCCCTGCTATATTCGCGGTGGTTGCATAAAAGTAACACTATGGCTGGCCTTCTAACAGTGCTGTGATATATCAATACCATAAACCTGAATGCAGGCAATAGAGTAAATTTCTTAAACACAATACTTTCTTTTTTCTAAAAGCACAAGCCTTACCTCATATCCTAGCAGATTCTCTGGCACCTTATCTTCCTGTCGTTCTTCAGTGAACCTGCGTTTTGGCTCCTCCCTGGGGGCAACAGAATATGTGTAGGAGGCAGAGGATACAGACACAGCTGTGGATGATGGAACAGTGGAGACATAACTGTTGGAGGGAGAACTGTTCACATAGCTTCCTGATAAACCCTGCTAGGAAAACGAGGAAACTTCAATAGTTTTATTTACCAAATTTTCACAGTAAAAAAGGTTTCTTCAAGAATACTTACAGATCATAATATATTAGGAATACATCCACTAACTTGCAAATCCAGCTCTCCTGAGCTAAAAATAATATTTACCATAATAATTTGTTTTATGAACAGAAATGTTGAAAAGTTGTCTGCCTGCCACGATACAGGGCAGACAGGACTGATCTCTCACTGCACAGAGAGACTGGAGCTAAATCACGTCAATCATCATTTTTTTCTACTGGAATGGATATGCATGATCTTCAAGGTTGTAATTGCAGGTAGAGCTTGAGTGACTGTGCAAAAATTATGAACAGGAAAGTATTATGAAAGAAATATATTTTACTCTTGCTTTCATCTTAAAATATAATACCTGATAATAATACGCTAGGAGAATAGGTAAAAGGATGAGGGAGTTAAATCCCAAGCTGACCCCGTCTCCTAATGTATACAAGTTTTGTGGTTTAGCTAAAAATATTTCGCTCGCACAAATCAAGAGGAAGTAAAGGAACATGTTGTACAAAGCTGCTGAACAACCTGAGAAGGTAGCTTGTTGTGCATATACCCGCCCCCCCCCCCACTAGGTCAAACCAAATCCAGTTTTGCACATTTTAAATCTGGTAGACACAAAATTTCTAAGGGACAAAGTTAATACTATAATGCCATCATTATTTTATCATCTGCACCATTATCTTTTCTGCAGATACTTACATGATTATAATACAAGCATCACAAAAAACTTAAGTAACCAGGGAGTATTATGAAATAAATTTTGTATATCCCTCAATGATAGTATTTAACACCAGACTAATTTCCTGTTTTGTAATGGCCAAGAGAAATAAGGTACTAAATTATGATCATTAATCCCAGTCCTCTCTATGCTGACAATGCATGTTTTTAGTTCTGTAGCATCATGTGATTATAATACTTCAAAGTAGAAAAAATTTTAAATATGCAACTCCTACATCAATCATGTTCATCCATTCTAATACACCACACTATTGGATATTTCTCAATAAAAGATATAAAACCTACCTGTAGGTATGCTGAAGATGCTGGTGGTTGGGAAATTGGTGGGCCTCCCCATATATGACCCCCAACACTGATAGGAGGGACAGGCATTGGCTGGTATGCTGGGGGTTGAATCTGGTGTCCTGGTGGGGCAACCTGCAGGGACTGAGAATAATCTGGACCCAGAGAGGGTGAGGATGAGGGTGGGAGACTGATCTGAGAGTGGACCACAGTCACTGTCCCTGGTAGCTGGCCAGCTAAGGACATTTGGCCAGGAACCTGACTAACCAGAACCTGACTGGGCTGGCAAATGCTCATCTGACCACCGCCAGGGCCTGAAAATAGAACACAAGACAGAAAATTTAAATTCAACTGTGACAACTATTACTCATTCCATCCCTGGTTCTTATGATGTTTTAAACCATGAACTGTACACATACGTTTTAAACCTATGAGTCGAGAGTGAAGATGAAATCACAAAGGAAACCATAAGAAGCCTTGACAAAAATATAAATGAATAATAATGTACAAGATATAACACTGCATAATGCTAATACATTTTTGCCTTCTGAAACATATACTACAAGAACAAGAAATAAAAAGATGTACGCTCGAAACACATGCATGAAACCAAATTTTTCATAAAACTCACTGTGTGTGCATGTATGTGTTTGGACATGGACTGAAATGACTGTGCACTCATCCAGACCATGCCAAAGGTTATCCCATGGTTTCAAGCCTATAGATTTAGTAGTGTAAGTGGTGTGTGATTTAGATTTTTAATGCAGCTTTAACAATTTGAGTCATACCACTACAATGTCTGGAGTGTGGCAGTTTACAGTGAAATCTATCACTGGGGCATCATGTCGCAGACATGTAGCATCATGTCCCACTCAGTCACATTTTCCTGACACCGGGCTGATTAGTCCAAACACTAATGTCTTAATGTTGAGTGCCAAGTGAGGCAGCTGCTAATACCATCTTTTGGTACGTCTCAGCCAGGGTTCGAACCTGCAACCTCCTGCATCTGAGACGGACACTCTAACTACTTTGGCCACTGGAGCAGTTGTAGTGGAGTGGAGTTGGACAACAACTTAAACTCCTGAAATTACTACCATTTGTACGTAATGAAAGTACTGTATATGGTCCACTATACATCTAGCATGTGGTAAAGAGTACTATTATCATAATTCTATTATTAAAAACCCTTTCATTGGTTGGATTATCTTGTACTAAAAATGCAGCATGTATTGAACACATGTACTAAGCTACTATCATTGTGATCTTGACCTTTGACCCCTTGACCCTAAAGTCAATACGTTCCATGCCTTATATGCAAAACAGCCAAAAAGGTTGCCATAAAAGCATGCTACTAATGAACTTTGGACTAGGCATAGTTTTTTATCTTGACCTTTTGAATCTGAAATCAATAGGCATCCTCCTTGTCTGGTTATGGTCTGTGGCATAAATCACAAGTTTATTTTCCAGAAACTGTTTTCCTTATGAGAGGCCTCTGATGTTCACCTTTGACCTTGAAAACCTCAAATCAATAAGTGTCTTCCTCATTACAAGTTATATATACCTTTGGTTTTAAATAAGTTTTCTGTCTTTCAATCCCTGTGACCTTGACTGTTTACCCCCCACCCCATGCATGTGCATGCATGCATGCACACACATGTACATGTATGCACACACACACACAATACACAACATCATAACATGATACACTCTACCTGATGGCAGGTGCATAACAATATTTAGAGGCAAATGTGTCCCCTTCTGCAAACCCCCCCCCCCCTCTTCTAACTCCAACTCTATCCCTTTCGGTTGGATCAAACTTCTAAGCATGTTGTACAGATCACCAGACCATCCTCAATCATCCAAAAGTCTATTTATAATGGTGTAGGAATTACTGCATATTAAACATACACAAGAACGATCAGATGGGCAGGGTCACATAATCCCATACGTGCCAACTCCCTGAGAGGTATAAGCATAATTATTGCTATTATAAGTGTCAAAAAAAGCATAATTTGAGCATAAAAAGTGTAATCTATATATTACAAGCCAGAATAACAGCATGTATGAAAAATATACATTTATTTTTGCTACTAACTTCGTTCTGCAGTTGGTCAAAATTCTTGTCACAAAGGTTCAAAATCCATATGGATTAGAACCAGAATACTAATGCAAAATATACTGAAAAATTATCTATATTCAGCACTCACTGTAACTACTTTACTTGTTTAACTTTCACCGAATGATCATGAACTGGAACTTAAATTACAATAAGCATGATCATGTGCTCAGCGTGCTGTATAACAATACTCTCACTTTCTTTCGCTAAGACTTGTAAAGCAGTGATTATTTGTCTTTTCTGATCTGACATGTTCTGAAGTTGGAAAAAATCCACCTGCTCTAGCATTTACCACCATATAACATCAACAACTTGCAGGGTAAAGCATTTTGCTCAACATGTGGCACCATTTTCTTTAAAAGCATGAACTAGTTCGCTGAATAACTAGCTTATCAATATAATGAATCTGTGATGCAAAGTTCAAATTTAAAGAAACACTTCTGTTTTCTTTAATATAAGTCATATGCCACTGCTATAAAAAGCAAATAAGGAAAGAGTATTCTTATGCTATTCTTACGCAGCAGTCATCTTTTTAAAAATATTCTCAAACTTATATCAGTGGAACTAAAGAGGTGATAATAAAAACAACAAAAACAACTTTTTATTGCTTTATGTTTATATTTTTATAATCAATATACAGGCCATTGTAAAATTTGGTGAAAAGCATAATGAATGGAATGTATGTCATCCCCACCTTTGATTAAATAAGTATAGGGATAATCAAGTATGTTCATTATAACTCCAAAACTGTGACATTCATTTCAATTCCCAAACTAAAAGCTGTGCTTACCCAGCATTTGTGGTTCTGATGTTGGCATCATCTGTTGTAGCTGAGTGATACCACCACTGATTGGCTGGGAATATGTGTGCTGCAACACTGGAGGTGGTACGCTGAAGTTTGGTAAAACTGTGGTACCTGCCTCTACCTGCCCTGCTATACTCATCTGGGGTACACCTGTCAGACACATGGTTGTGTTCACTGTAATAGATTTTTCCCATACAGTTAAACATGCTTTATCAAACATCTTAAAATGATGGACACTTGTTAATACAAGGACAAGCACCCATTTCTTTCACCATGCTCTCATATTCAACCTCTAAAATATACATTAAACAGGAGTCCCCTGTGAAGAATAATGTTCTACTGTCCAAACAGAATTTCCAGGAACGGAATATCAGAATTGCTCCTCACAAGTCACTACATAACTGACTTATGGAGAGAAAACGCATAAATATTTGTTGACTTCTATATTCAACATATTGCCATTTGTTCTAACAGCCCAATAAAGTACATAACTTTAAGCCGCACAGAGCGTTCAGTAATCTGATTATCCTTAGTGTTGTATGCTCCTTTCATGTTCACTTTTGTCACACTGACAATTACTGGCTATTATTAACACCAATAATTATGAAGGTGACAAAAGATAACCACTTAGGAGCACAGTATTCTGATCCAGTAGCATACTATAACATCTGGTTGCCATGAAGTAAAAATTATACGACCGCCATTGCGTTTCCTTTCTTTGAGATTCTGAAATGTACCTGAAAGGGTTACAGACTAAAACCTGTCAATAACGTAACAACCTCGCTTCCTTTGTAAACACTGCATTTCATACTAATAAGTGCAAATTGCCAATGAAGCAATACGTTGTTGCAAAAAGTGCAAAATGTCATCAGACATTCACAGTTTAAAAGAAAAAGTGAAAGCAATTCAACTCAACAAAATGAGATAGAGTCCTATGACTGCTGCTGATAAATTTGCTTTCAGAAAGATTCAGATAAACATTGTCATTTTCTATGTCAGTGGGAAAATGAAACAGATGCACAATGACTGTTACAGATGTTTGGATCCCAGTTTTTCTGACAAGGAAATTTTGAACCAAGAACGTAAGAAATATTTTTAAAAATTAGTTATGGCTTTCACACTTTATACATATTTATTACTCACATCTGTTGGACCTAACTCAAGAACGGCCCTTCTTCTTATAAAACAACTATGGGGACTGTGATAAATCCTGGTGTTATAAAATATAAGTAGTGTGTAGCTCAATTAAACGTAATTTTCACACATCTCAGCATTAAATATTAGATTTCAGTGATTCATATGTCTATATCAATTGTCAACAAAATGGGATATATTTTAATACATACAGAAAGAAATAAAGGACTTGTAGGGTTGCTAGGTGCAATAAATAACTGTACAAATGTTTTAATATCACGTTTAGTGATTTTGGATTATTAATATATTGTTAATTTGGGCGATTGAGATTGGCACTTACTTCGTACGGGTTTGTCTCCCGTTACCAATGTTGGTCCAAATCGGTCTTTTTGGTCTTTGTGTTTTGGTCTCTTTTAAATCCTCTCACACTATTTGGTACAGTATATTCGTTTTCTGAGATAAAGAGTTAAGTTCTGATGTGAATATCTTCACAACAAGTGTCCAAATATATAGTAATTCCTCTGCCAAAGTACTTGTGTAAGTGTGAATCGCAATTCACCAGCCATCATACTTTCGAGTGTTTCTAAGGTGTTGTTAAGTATCATTCGAACTACTCGTGTGTTTCCCTCACGCACTTACGACCAAGGTTTTTCCCATCAATCTCTGCGTAAGACCAATGAGTCTCAAGGGTATAAATACCAGTCGTGTGCCATGTTCTGGCAGACGCATTCTGACCAGCAGAGACGATATATATGTAATAGGAGAACTAGAGAGCTAATATGACCGCGGTATGGTTACAACAGAGATCGCATTATAACAATATAAACCATTACAGATGATATAATATTCCAAATGATATGAAATAAACCTACAATATATTCTTCAGTGTTGAAGGTCGATGCCACCGTAGAAATAATGGTGCAATACTTCAGTAGCATTATTTAACTGATTGCCTACATCTATATTGACTCAAGTGATAAAACAATAACCTATCCTGCTGTTATATAATTGCTGCATATGGAAATTCAAATAGATACATATATTAAAATATCAGGACTGTTGCTACGGCAAATAACTAAACATGCATAGGAGGGAGCATTCATTGTAATATCCTTACAGGGAGTATTCATTATTTCCATTCTACATTAACATGACATTTAGTTGGCTACAAAGAAGAAAAACATTTCTAAATTTATATTTCAATGTATTGGTGCATTCTGGACCATAACAATTCTCACTGGGAAACACATTCGAGTGGTATCATTTTTCATGTGTTTTATAATTCAATTTGTTTCGGGTTGTACTTTTCCCTGAGAAATACATTAATCGTTTTTCAGTGATTATTTTATTAGGTGCTTTCTTAACTTTACACTGAGCCACACAATTATGTAAAGAAAGAATTTTAGGTATTATCAATTCGTTTGGACCTATTTCAGAGTTTGGACTGAAACAATGCAATTTCATTATTGGTCCGTTCATATTGTACAGTTAATATTCACCATTACTAGCGTTTATTAAATTCTTGAAACCTAAATAACTTTCCTGTCTTGTGATTAAAATCTCAAGTTGACATCTAGTCAAAGCTGACCTTGTACTGAAGTAAAGCTCGGGACGTTGCAGGGACCATTGTATATATGGATATTTTTCTACAGATTTATACATGGATAGGAAGCAAACTATTTTCTAGTTATCTTTATGTCAAAGAGAGAACTGCCAGTCCTGACAGATTAGTATCATTCAAGAAGATTTCTGAATCATACCCGATTCAAAATTACCAATGCACCATAAACAACCCTTTTATACTGACAAGACATGAAACTAGCTCCTTGATGCCAAAGAGAACAGGAAAACAGTCTCTAAAGTTAGGTTCCCAAAGAAGCTTCATTCAAAGGTTCATAAGGGGGTTTTGACATTGCTCAAACACACAAAAAACTGCATCTTGGCATTAATGATACCAGTCTGTAAAGTTTAAACTACTTGATGAGATCTGAAAGATGAGGGTCTAACCCAATTAAACAACCCATTGGGAACTTTAGAGTTTTATAAACAGCCTTAATAATGGATACCCAACATTCTCTTCCTACAACTGAGAAGAAAATCAGCAACTTTGATCCACATGTTTCCTACTACAAAAATCAAAGACTGCATCATAAACACTGCAAGCTGACTGCCTCATGGCCAAGACAATGCAGTTGGCAACCTTGCTCAAAAACTTGTACTAGTGGATTGATCCCTTAAGACGAGTCAAGTGTGAAGATGAAGAATCTGTGGTCTGTTGTGGAGGAGAGACCCCCTGTGCTTTGACAGCAGCTTCCTCCGCTGTGGTAATCTGCATTCATCTACTAACAGGTTGAGAAGGTTCTAGAACTGGAACCGCTGGGGCCACAGGGCAGCTTCCAGAATGAGTCCAGCAGTGGAGATCCCAATTTGGTTCAGCACATGCAGAATTATTATGAAAGGTGGGAAGAAGTACAAAGACAGATGATTCCACCTTTGACTGAAGGCATCCACCACTGAGGCCCTCTTATCTGATACTGGCAAGACATAATAGTGCAGCTTGTTGTTCAGTCTCATCAGCGAACTGTTCCCTCAAGGGTGTTCCTCTTAGCTGGAAAAGTGACTCTGCTATAGAATGGTGCAAAGACCCTTCTGTGAGGACCATGTGACCCCCTTCTAGACAGATGATCTGCCAAGATATTCCTCTTGCCCAGAATAAGATGGACTCGAGAGTGTAATCTCCTCAGAGTCTGTCCATCATTGGAGATTCCAGACTTCCAAACAAGAAAAAGCAAGCAAACCTCCATTATGTCTGCGGTGTGCTACTACTGATACACAGTCTGAGGCAACCATAATGCAATGACACCTGATGAGGTTGATACACCACTGTGGCAGCATCAGTATAAACACTGCCATTTCCACGTTGTTTACATTAAGGATCATTCCTCCCAGAACCAAAATCTCTTAAGAACTACCCCTGCGATCCCAAATCTAATGCAATGGTGTACAGAAAGAAGTGAAGTTTGGAGATGTGTTCTGAGATTTCAGCCAGATACTTGTCCTGAGTTGGCAACCAACATAACTGAGAGAGTTTCTTTGAGCTGTCTCCAGTTTACTAGTAGCAGGAATGGGAAAGGGCACATGTAAAGTCTCCCTAGGGGAACGAAGCCCACATCTGAGTTCAGAGTCTGCAAGAGAGAAACATAAAGTCTAGCAGAGAGCAAGGTCTTGGCCAGAAGAGCCATTGACAGGATTTTGGTTTATTCTGTCTGGAGAAACACAAACACTCCCTAGGCTGGGGAGGAAATTTATCCCACATATAAAGAGTCCTGAGAGAGTCAAGATCAGATTTCTCTAGGTATTGGCAGAAAAATGGACAGGTTACTGTCGACCAACAGCTGGAAAGGTCCTTCAGATGATTCTCTCTGAGGATGTTGCACATCGAACAGTTGTTGAAATTCTGAACGAATCTGGGAGTCCCTAACAATCTCAAGTGGGCCGTAACTATCCCTATCACCCATCAGAAGCTCAATGGGGAAGGTGAGGCCAAACAAAAGAGCTTAAACTGAAAACCCTCCTGGTCAAGACAAAACCTGCCGTATTTCCTGTGTGGAGGGAAGGTGTGGATGTGCACATACACATCCTGAACATCAATGGAGACTGCCCAGTCACTGCATCTTATGGTGTTACCGACTGAGGTGGAAGTTGTAATCTTTAAGCGTTATTCCCCTGAAAAAAAATTTTGTATGGTGGAAAAGTCAATTATCAGCAAACACTTTCTGCCTTTTTTCAACACCAAATCGATCTAGGAATATGAAGTTGGAGTCTTGTCATTTTCTACTCTCTCGACTGCACCTTTCTGCAGAAGTGTGTATATCACTTCCCCTAATTCAGTCAATTTAGACTGGTGAAAGAAGATGGGGGTCAGTGAAAGGGGAGGATGCTCACAGAAATGAAGCCAGTAGTCATCCTTTAAGTTCAAATTGACCTACACATCATTGGTGATGCCTAAATAAATCTCTAAGGGGTGAATGGGCCCTTTGCCTGGAGGCAGAAACTAGTGGCTCAAGCATAAAAGAAGGAATAGATCACCTCTTCTGCTGCCTGGTAGACTCCTGTTCCCTGGAAAACTTCCATGCAAATTCTTGGCCCAGCAATGAGTGCAGAAGCAACAGAAGAGCATGATGAGATGCTGCTCTGGGAGTCTCTCTAGACTTAAGAGAACTTTTCATACTCTGTACCAGAAGACTTAGGACACAAGTCTGGGGGAAGGAAGCAGTATCACCCTGCAATAGCTGAAATGGAGACATTTTTTTGAGAATGTTTGAAGTGGAATATGGAATATGGAAATATGGATCAATCAAATCTACAATGATTATGTTTTCACTGTGACAGGCAGAGCCTGCCATCGCAAACTTGAACTTCTGGGCAGAGATAAATTAGTTGAATCTGCTCAGGTCTATTACAGGTTTCTATTTTCCATTGGCTTTCTTCACCAGTAATTGTCTACAGTAAAAGTAAGGGCAGTCTGCTTTTCAGACAACTTCTATTGCCCGCTTCATGAGCAACAGACCCTGTTCTGTATGATGTATGCCTACATGGGATTGCTTGGGAGTCTCCATCATGAAGGGGACTGATGAGAGAGAAGAGGGTTGGATAAAGAAAATTTGAAACCCTTCCTGCCTGAAATGGATGACCCAATAATTTGTAGGAGAAAGCTTTAGCAGTGTTTGATACAACAGCAGGAGTGTGGCACCCACAGGTGGGTCACTGGCAGGTAGGAGAAATAGCAATGAAGGATTGGGAGATGAGAAACTTTGTTTTCTCTGTTCCCACTCTAACTCCCTGGGAGTTAGAGCCATAAGGCAGCCAATAACTCGTGTGGCTGTGAAAAGATTGCCATTGTCACTGATTGTTGACCCCACAATCTTTCTGATGTCTGCTAGTTCTTCTCTGGTATCCCCCTTTACAGGGTCACACATAGTTAGGGTTTTGCCCAGAAAGCTGAATAGGTTGCTTCTGTGCTTCCTGCTTTCAGACTTCCTCAGTTTGGTCACCAAACTAGAGTAGGGTACTCTGTTGAACACCCACTACAGGTGTCATGATTGTCCTCCACTGCTCTGAAAGGAACACAATTTTTTTCATTTGACTTGAAACTCTGTAATAAAAGGGAAGAAATTTAAAACACAAAATGGCCATGTAGCAAATGTACAACAAAAGTACAATGACTCAAACAGGTGAACTTGTGAATAATGAGACAGTCCAAGAAGCATGTAAATACTGGAATTAACAATGCAATGCAAAATACACTAGTGATAAAATGAGTATTACCAACTGCAAAAATACAAATAAATTCACCGTGGAACATAAAAATGTTGATAATGCCAGTTATATCAATATTTCAACTTAGTAAAAAGTGGATGGTGAAAATTAAGCACTAATGCTGATGGGTTCTTCGATCTACAGGTCTCCACCTAGCAGCAATAAGGGTGGGTAATCTATAAAAGTTACTTCCCTTGGTCTACAACACTATGTGGGAGACCGATGTACAAACATTTTTCATTTCCAGGAGAGTTAAGAGTCAATAAAAGAACGTAATTTCTAACATTACTGATAATGCTAATGTCACTGGGTAAACTATTTGACAGAGAAATGTAGGATATTATGACTATATTTAAACCTTAATGCCTGCTAAATTTTCACTGACATACTAAGTTCCAAATAAAACTTGAGGAACAAAATTTGAGATCTTTAAGCAAGCAGATGCAGGTATGTCTGTATGTATGTAATAGCATTTAACATCACCCCAAGATATTAATGGATATATAGTGCCAACTAAAATATAAAAATATAAAATTCTGCACAAAGACTTTATGATAAACTCTTCCAAATAAATGTAAACTTTAAGAAGATGAATTATCTGAATGAACATTCTTTTCTTTCTGTGTGAACTTGTCAGGGGTTTTTTCCTCATTAATTTGCTATGTAAACAGTATGCATGAGACCAAAATTTATGCAGGGGTTAAAACAATTTGTACATAAAAGAAATTTGGACAAAATAAAGCATTTACATTTCCCTCATGCTAGTTGTCACTAAATTACAATGGACTTTACATTGTTGACATCCAGATATTACAGATGAAGTCAGACCTGTCTTCCAATAGTGTTGGGGCTAAAACTGTGAAAGATTTACAGTAGAGACAATTTGGGTTACCACCTGCTGCAAATCCTTTAGTGAACATGTCACATACACACACAGTATTAATGTACAAATTGGTCATACTGATTCTTAATTTATGCCTGATATGTTAAGTGACATTAGCCACAAAGAGTGATGTAAAGAACTGCCTGAATTTCACCAGCATGTCACTTAACAAAATTCAAAATCACTGTTCATCAGCAGCGGTTTATTACAGTCAATCCATTTGTGTATTGTACCATAGTTGCCAACCCCAGAGTACAAAATACTGACTGCTTATGACAAAAATAATGATTTTCCTGAATAAATACTGATTTTTAAAATTTTAATGCATATGTTAACTATTTACAACATCTACAACCATTAGTAAAGCCAGACTATAGCTTAGTTCATTATTTAATGTCAGAGATGCATGTACTGCACTCTTGCATCTTCAGAGTATGTGATCAGACACAGCCTGTTTATAGAAGCCTTTTCCACACTTGTCTTTTTAATCATTATTGATTCCAATGTAACATCTTTCACTGAACAACCAAATTAAGTGCGATTTGTAATGAACTAGAAATCTTCTCACAATCAGCATTAGAGTGTGGTAAAGAAAGAAGTCCTGACATAAAATAACCCAGATGACTATTTTCATTCTAGCACACATGTAATCCCTTGAGATTTTACTGACTGGAAAAAGTGTGCAAAATAAATCGCCAGCATCACTAGGAACTGAAAGAGGAAGGTTACTTTCTGAAGAAATTTAGTAAAAAAAACTTCCAATTGAATTAAATCAAGGTTCTCTCTGGTATTTATAAACGTCAGTTCTGGCTGTGTTGTTGTTGATGAAGCAGCAAGCTGATGTTTATTAGCTTTTTCATGCTGTTTTATGTCATGGGTGCCTCCAGGCCCAATATCGAAATCACAATTACACAATCTGCAAAATGCCAAATTTTCTCCTTTACTAGATGGTTTCACAAATTTAAACTGGACAGCATAATTGTCCTTCTAATTCTGTTTTCTTTTCTTTTCCTGGAGAAAATTTTGAATCTTATGCTTTCCTTTTCGACATGACAAAGATGAGATACAGCAATACCGGCACATGCATTGCGTGATCCAATATGGTGGTTAAAGACTGATTGGCATGGTAGCCTTCATTTTGAATGAACCAATCATATTTTAGAACTATGTATCACTATGTAAATGTAATACATTTACTCTAAGAATGGAACTGGGTTCCCATTCTAAACAGAAAATTGCAAGGAAATTTTTTATTTTTTGTTTTACAAAAATAAATTTTTAACATGAAAAATGCACAATCATATTCAGGTCCAAAATACAGAACAAATATGGGAAAACAGGACACTTGGTAGCTATGTTATACATTACCCCATAATAAAAGTGTTACTTTCAATAGATCAGATAGAAATTTTGTAAAGTCATTAGGAATTTGCCCAAAAATCATAAAAATATTATAATCTTTTCTTTTAAAGTCCGTTTCATGTTGCTATTCTTTTCATTTTGGTATGGAATCAAAACTAACCTGGTGGTCCATTCAAATAAGTTGATGATGGTGCTGTCACCAGAATACTTGGTCCTGATGGTGTTGAATATACCACAGTTGTTCCCGGAGGTTGAAAAATCCCTGAAGATGGAAGAAATGTCACAATCTGAATTCCTTTTAATAGACGAAATTTGATGTTAACAAGATATATATCAAATAGCTGATATTATGTTTTAACGTGAATAATGTTGGATTTTAAAATGAATACACATGGATAAATTTTCTTGAAGCTGTGTATTTTGCAAAGATACTTTTATCTTAATAAAAAAAAAGTCTACTGTACACCGACATATTTTCCTGTATGAATTATGTTACAATTTCATTTTTGAAACAAAATTTATATTAATTATACCAAATTACAAATTCTGCTGACAACTTACCTCAAATCATTAATACATGTGCTGAATAAAGCATTTAGTGTGTAAACTGAGTATAAAGCAAGACAGAGATTTTAAAGATGGCATAAATCAGGCACTCAGAAATAAATTTACACTGTGGTGCTATATATTTATGAACAAAGGTCAGCAATATAGCATAGTGTGTATGTGCTGCAAAAATTTGTAATCTTGAGATTACTTTACAGCTGTTACAACTGTCTGGTCTTAAACTAAGCAACAGAAAAAGCAAAACCAACATGTTTAGTAAAATTCAACAAATAATTTATTTCACTATAATACAAACTGGAAGATACTGATGTACAAAGTCTTGATAATCCAGAATGTCCTCGAACGAGTCCACAATAATCTCAAAATAGTGTTTTATTCCAAAAGTTAATCAGCACTTTGTAATTCCAATGAAATTTTTTTAAATCTAAATGATTCCTCTCAAATTATACCTGAACACAACAGTAAATACTTCTGAAGACTGAAATTAAAGGAGGAACAAATAATCTTGTTGATCTGAACTTTATATACATCCCCCATTAACCTGTGTTGCAATAATATTATCTGAAAAAATTCAATAATCTTAATAGAAAATTACTCCTAAACTGGAAGAATATAAGTTTCTGATTTACACTAGTGGGTTCCTATTCCATATGTTTCCAATTTCAAGTTCAAGGTCTGCGTTACAATTGATGTACAAAGTTCAGTTTTTCAACCTAGTCTTCACATGTAAACAATTTTCAATACCATATTCATCATATATACTGAGACACCATATATGCTGGAACACCATAAATTAATTTTAAATTTTGTGTACTGTATGTTTTCAGACACTGGGATTTTTTCTGAGTCGCAAATTGTCAGACACCATTGAAATCATTTGAAATTTTCTATTAAAAAAATGCACTCAAACTTAAATTTTATTTTTGAAAATATTTTAAAAAACTGCTCACTTTTGTTTGTTTACAGTTTTCTTCTCAACTGTAAATTTTTGAAAAACAAGTTTGGGTAAGAATGAATAGTTTTTGCATACGAGACAGAGTTCAACTTTTCTATTCAGATTTATGCTGCATCAAAGTTTCTTGTTGATGCAATGCTAAGGTTTATTTCCTGTTCTTGCTCATTACACCATTTATTTTGAACAAATGACTTTTATATATTTATTATCCCTCTTAGGAAAGTAAATTTCTACTTGTAATTGAAATTTCGTTACTTCTCTAAAAAATAAATGAAGACTTCTGGTCAAAAGCAGTTTGTATTTGAAACTTTTTTTCACTTTTCTGATATTATGTAAGTTGCTTTGATAAAGCTGTTTTACTGCTATGTTATCTTTGTGTCCTCTTTTTACCATATTCATGTGACATACCAAGCACATGTGTGCTATTTTCAGAACTGTATATCTGACACAAAATGCAATGAAAAGTACAATTATCAGCAAATAAATGTACAACCGGACACTTTTCATCAGCTATATCCAAATACTGGGTTTCATAAAAGTCTATTCATACTTTTTGTGTTGTCATGTTTGCAAGTTAGAGCAGCTTAAAATCTCAGTCACGATCTTGACCCTAAAATCAACATCAGTGCTATCAACTTGATCACTGAAAAGCAATCAAATATATATTCACTTGTATATGTACAAGTACTGTGTCCATAAGCTAAGTGAAGTACAAAAATGCAACCAATTACCTTTCATTTGACCCCAAGGTCAAGTGTACAATTATGCTGGTGGTCAAATCTGAACCATTTTCAGATAAAACCGTTTAAATTTGGCAAAAAGCATTTAAGTGAAAACCCCATATCAATGCCACCATTCTTACAAGAGTAGTAGTGAAAAAATTTTTGAGATGGCAAATATAGTACCATATTGCTGTCAGATGAACACCTTTTTCATTAAGAACTGGATACATAGTTACAAGTGTTTTAGCAAAAATGTATGTCAATACCACATGCTCAGGAGAAGTAGTCATACCAGAATTTTCGTGACGTCTCTCAAGGATGCCATTTGGAGGTCAGATCAACATTTTAATACAAGACCTATATATTGCAATAATTAGGTTTTGTTTCCTTCCTTCGGGATATCCTTTCGAAAGAGGTTGTCACAAGATTTTTAAATATAGAGAGGTCACGCTGCCATTATTTTGATTTAGAACCAACTGCATATAATGAAAAGTGTTTCAGTGAAAACTCCATGTCAGTATAACCAGCCCTTCAAGTGGAGTGGTGATATGAAGATTTTCAAGATGGCCACCATTCACCTGCACCACTTTTATTTACAACAAACAAGATATTATTAGTCTTTTAGTGAAAACCCAATGTCTATATGACCATCTGTTCAGTTCAGAAGATGTAGCGGTAACAAGATTTTCAAGCTGGCTATGGTGACTGTCATTCTGGAGGTCTGATATTTAGGAGCAACAAGAAGTCTTTAACTGAAAACCTCATGTCTTTGAATCCACCTGTTTTGATAATGTAGTCTAAATGGAGTACCTAAAACAAGATTTTCAAGATAGCCACATACTGGATGTCAGATCTGCAACATTTTAATTTAAGATCAAGAAGTCTTTCAGTGAAAACTCTATGATGATATGACCATTCATTCAGGAGAAGTGACAAGATTTTCAAGCTGGTAACTGTCGCAGCCCTATTAGACCCAGATCAGCACCATTTTCATTTTGGACCAAGCAGACATCATAAGAAGTCTTTTAGTAAAACTTCATGTTGATACAACCATCCATTCAGGGGAAGTAGCAATAATAAGATGTTAATGATGGCTGCTGTGTGGCACCCTGACTGGATGTCAGATCAGCACCATTTTCACTTAAGACCTACTGGATATCGTAAGAAATCTTAGGTAAAAACCCCACATAAACATAACTTTCTGTTTTAAAGATGGCTGCCATGGGGGCTATATTCGACTTCAGATCAGCACCATCTTCATTTAAGACCAACTTGACGAAATCTTTTAGTGAAAACCCCATGTTGATATGACTACCCATTTAGCACGACAACTAAGTAGGAGTCACAATAACAAGATTTTCATGATGGCCAGATCAGTACCACTCCTGTGGCCTAGTGGTTAAAGCGTCTGCCTCGTATGTGGGAGGTCACGGGTCTGAACCCCAGCCAAGTCATACCAAAGATTTATAAAAACTGGTAACAACAGCTGTCTCACTTGGTGTTCAGCATTAACAGGTTAGTGTTAGGACTGGTCAGCCTGGTGTCAGAATAATGTGACTGGGTGGGACATGTCTGCGGTATAATGCCCCAGCGCTAGACATCACTATAAATTGTCACAATGCTGACACTGTAGCGATATAACTGAAAAATTGTTAAAGCTACACTAAAAATCCAAACACACACACATTTTCATATAGGACAAACTAGACATCATAAGAAGTCTTTCAGTGAAAACGCCATGCTGATATGGTTATCTATGTAGGAGTAGTGATAAAAAGATCTTCAAAATGGTCATTGTGGTGGTCATATTGGATGTGCAAAGACCACCATTTTCACCAGAGACCACCTAGACTATGGGACAAACATGTGTATCAAGTTTTATGGCAAATGTCCAAGTAGTTTCTTCGGAGTAGCTATAAACCTGTGCTAATGGTCAGATTAATGAAAGATGATGGATGACAGACAAAAGACCATCTATAAAGCTCTTCTGGTCTATGACTTGTAAGCCAGAAACCAATGTAGATATAACCATCCATTCAGGTGTAGTGATAACAAGATTTCTAAGATGGCCACTGTGGAAACTACGTCAAAGGAGCACCACTTTCATTATGGACCAATGAGATATTACAGAAACCTTTCAGAGGAAACCCCATGTCAATATGACCGTTCAGGAGGAGTAGCAATAATGATTTTGTGTGTGTTAAACTGATCAGTCCATTATGTATGATGTAAATTGTGAACTGCACTTTTTTAATCTTGATTCTTTATTTTAAAAACAGCATATCTGTTCACTCTGTTGGCATTGACTTGTTTCATTTTTCTAAGAAAACTCTGTTTGATTATTTGACCCTTCTGGCAAAGGATTGCCACTGCATTAAGGACGATTCCACCCACCCCAATGAAATTTCTATGACCAGTATCAGTGTAGACCATGACTGTATGTATCCACAGATCAAGCACTTTACTGCCTTTCAACTTATGACTTCATGTGAACAATAGAGATCTTGATGTACAACTGAATAATTTATGCATAGATTGGAGTTTTTACTCTTTGTTCTACTTGTGGCACAAGTGAATAGTGTAGATATGAATCTATGATTAGACTCCTTATTGCTAGTTCTACTTGTCATTTCAACAAAGCAGTAGATCTGAATTTGCCATTGTATAAAAAAATGTGGCCACGTATCAGGTTCCTTACCGCCTGTTCTACTTGTGACTTTAAGCAAAACACAGTAGATCCCAAAATGCCAAAGCATAATTTGCCCATATATCAGGCTGTTAACTATTTGTTCTGCTTGTCATTTCAAATAAAGATCTAAGATCTCAATCTTCCAATATATAATTTGGCCACAGATTAGGTTCCTTACTGTCTGTTCTACCTGCCATCTCAAGTAAACACCACAGATCCTGATCTGCCATTGTGTTATCTAGCCACAGATCAAACACTCTATGCTTTGTTATACCAGTGACTTCATACCAAACACAGATTAGGCTTATTACTGTTTGTTCTACTTGCAATTTCAAGTAAACACTACAGATCCTGATCTGCCATTGTATAATCTGGCCACAGATCCGACTCCTTATGCTTTGTTCAACTAGTTACTTAAAGTGAACAGTGTAGATCCCGATCAGCCATAGTAAAATTTATCCACAATTCAGAGTCCTTACTATTTGTTCCACCTGTAACTTTAAATGAACAGTGAAGATTCCCATCTTTTGTTTGTATAATATGATTACAGATCAAGCACCTTACTGTTTGTTGAATCCGAAATTTCAAGTGAAAAGTGTGTTCATGTTTTATGCAAAAACAGGTCTGGGTCTTCATACTTTGCAATGGTGGGCAATTTTTACTTGGGTAAATATCATGAACATGTGAAAATACACCTGGCAACTCCTATAGATTTAAAGCTCACCAGTTGGTTGTACTTGATGCATGACTGAGGGGGGTTGTCCCAGAGAGGTCATGGGCTGATGAGGTTGGGGTGTCATCAAAACTGAACCATGATGTACAGATAGGCCTGGGGGAGCTAGAGAAAGAAACACTGAATGAATAATCAAAAATTGAGGAAAAACCTGAAAAATAAGTTACAATACATCAGTTAATAAAAAGAGTGAAATGGATGTAAATGTTTTTGCTGCAAAAGATAATATTGTTAAGGACCTAAGTAAACCTTAAAATAAATATATTATCTATAGCTAACATTACTACAACACACATGTTGGTTTCATCTGCTCTGGCCCACTTTTCACTGAAAATTTTAGAGAAAAATTATCATCTTACTAGGATTAGAGAATAGCACATCTCTGCCGAGGAAGGCAAGAAAGAAACAAGGACAAAAAAATGTTGCTTTTATTCATAAATATTAGATTATTTCACTCAAAAGAAGAAAGTCTCACAGGGCCTTATTATTGACTATAAAACTGTTTGTGAAAGAGAGACCAGACTTTAAATCATAGAATGAAGACAAAAATACAAAAAGATGGCAAAATGTATGAATACCCTATATACTCACTTTGAGTCAGATTTTCAAATGCACAGACTCAGATTTGACATTAACTAATGCTATGACATATCTGGGTCAATGCTGCGTGTAATGAGTAATCAGTTGAACAAACAACACAGATCCTGCTCTGCCTGATTAGGTGATGACAAATCATGGTCTATGTTGTTGGCAGTTGGACCTGACTTATAAATAATTACATATGGTATTTTGGTTCTCTTGTTTTGCCATCTTTATTGATACTTTATGTTTGTCGCAATGGTGACAATTCTAATGCAGTTTAAATCAGATCAAAACCTGAAAATGAAGGTGAAGATTAGTGGTACCTTCAATATGACACATTTATAAAGATAACAACAGTATCTGTCAAATCTTCTATTGGCTAAGTATTACAGTTCTGGAGGGAATACTGAGTAACAAACAACAGGAAAGATGGCACAAAAAGCATTAAATAATACGATAGTCAAAATTAAATATTTACACATAATTTACAGAAATTACTAATAATTTAACAGTTATTCTAAACATTTTTCTTTGAGACAGCTTGAGTAGTAGTAGTGCTTGTTCTGTTGCGAACTTTCTAAACATTTTGCTTTGAGACAGCTTGAGCAGTAGTACTTTTTTGTAGCAAACTATCTCACTGTTTGGTCAGTTTGGTGTTTTACAGCACAGTAACACAAGCAGGTCAGTTATAGCTGAGGCAATTGGAGTGATATGCCTTACCAAAGAACATATCATATTAAAAGCCGATCCAATGAAGGATTCAAACCTGCACTGTTTTGGATTGCATCTGGCATGCTAGCCACCAAGCTATTGTATCTCCTGTCTCCGCTAGTTAGCAGTTACCATGTGCAGAAGGAGCATTTAGAGCCAATCAAACATCTCCAAAGTACTATATCATGCAGAAATGTGCTTTTTGTGTGGCAAAACAAAATTTAATAATATAATAGATGCTTGCTTTTACTGCATTGCTATCACTTTTCCTGGTACTTGTTCCCCGTCCAAGGTAAATATTCCTAACTACAATTAGTAACTTAAGGTCTAGAACAAAAACATGAACCCAGTCTGATTCCTTAGTTATTTCTGTCATTTAGAATATTGTCTTTCTTTGACTAGAGGCAAGACTGAAGGATATCAAAGCAAATGGGGGGAGTATTCTCAATAATAGCAGGTAAATACTGTGAATTAATTTATTTTTGTGGGTACGAACATGTGGTTTTGTACACAAAAAAATTTTTAAAAGCCTTTTTGGTCAGTACTCAGATTTGTTGATTGTAGCTTCCATCATTTCCAAAGAAAACATACTTTGTTGTATCTTTTAAATTCATGGTTTGTGGCAATCACAAAAGCCACAAAAATTGCTTACCCATGAAAATAATAAATTCACAGTATCATATAATTAAAATTAGCCTCTCCCATCACAAGTATATTCTCATGAAAGAAAGATCTCTCTCAGTGAAAGTTAGACAAGTTCCTTTTATCCACCTGAAGAAGGTGGCAACCAAGATATCAGAGGTACCTTCAATAGGAGAAAGAAGATATTCTGTCCATTTTTTTCCTTTAGCCCAACCACTCTGGTTGCCTAAGTGGTTAGATCATCCACCTCGGATGCAGGAGGTCAAGGGTTTAAACCCTGGGGGAGTCATACCAAAGACATAAAAATGGTACTAGAAGCTGACTCACTTAGCATTCAGCATTAAGAGGTTAGTGTTGGGATTGGTCGGCCTGGTGTCAGGATAATGTGTCTGGGTGGGACATAATGCTACATGTCTGTGACATGATGCCCCAGTGCTACACATCACTATAAACTGCCACACTGCAGACATCATAGTGAAATGACTGAAAATTGTTAAAGCTATGTTAAAAATCCAAATCACAAACACACACACAGATTTAGTCCAATAGAAACACAAGACTCAAACTGGACAAAAGAGCATATTTTGATCATCCAAAGAAGAGATGCAACTGAGACTGGGTGGGACATAATGATACATGTCTGCGGAATGATGCCCCAGTGCTACACATCACTATAAACTGCCACACTGCAGACATCCTAGTGAAAAGACTGAAAATTGTTAAAGCTATGTTAAAAATCCAAATCACAAACACACACAGAGATTTAGTCCAATAAAAACACAAGACTCAAACTGGACAAAAGAGCATATTTTGATCATCCAAAGAAGAAATGCAACTGAGAATGAGGATTTCAACAGATGGCAACTTCTGTTTGCAGGGAAATACTGAGGATCCCTCGCTCATGGGCGCTGACAACTTACTGCCATCAAGAAGCATCAATGATCCCACTTCTGTGGGACCAGATCATTTCTGTACATCAGAAAGTGCTGCAGACTTATAGGCATTGGCAACTTCCCTATATCCTAAAATGTTCCAGACCCCTAATGGGAACAAAGGGGGCCATCCTGTAAAGAAGATGGCAACATTCCCCTTCATCCTGTCCATATATGCATGGCAGATCTCTGCAAAGTCACATGTCTCACCAGACCAAAGAATATAAAAAGGTACTCCAGATCATGCATGCAAACAATATGTATGCCAAACAGATGTGGGTAGAGGACCATGCAGCCATTTTCTGGCTGCATTTACCCTCACCTTGAGGCATAATGAACACTTGTTACTATGAGTGTGCGTGTGATTTAGATTTTAAATGTAGCTTTAACAATTTTTCAGTCATATCGCTACGATGTCTGCAGTGTGACAGTTTATAGTGATGTCTAGCACTGGGGCATCATGCCGCAGACATGTAGCATGATGTCCCACCCAGTCACATTATCCTGACACCAGGCCAACCAGTCCTAACACTAACCTCTTAATGCTGAGCGTCAAGCGAGGCAGCTGTTAGTACCATTTTTTAAAGTCTTTGATATGACTCAGCCGGGGTTCGAACCTGCGACCTCCCGCATCTGAGGCGGACGCTGTAACCACTAGGCCACCGGAGCGGTTTGTTACTATGAGACTAGAGGGCTAAGCACTGAAGCAACACTACTAGTGAGGTACCAAAAACCCTCAAATATGATAACAAAAGACACATGAAATACAAGTAGTGGGGTGAAAATACCAATTACAACACAAAACTGTATGTGACCAACAGAAGATATGCCTAAAGGATACTTAGATGATCAAAACCACCCAGCACCGAGAGACATGTGACAACTAAACAAGTCCAAGGAAAAGAAGGATGTTACTTCAAATAACGGAAATAACTCAAGAATCAGACTTGTATTTGTTTAAGACTTAAAATTACAAACTGAAGGAGAGAATACTGTATATACTTGCTTATAAGCCAGTCCAACTGCAAACAAGAGAGATCCTGATCTGCCACAGCATAATGCACCTGCAGACCAGGGTATATTTCATTTGTTCAACTGATTAATCCTTACAAACTGCACAGACCCAGATCTGCTGGTGCATTATGTGATGGCAGACCCGGGTCAGTACAGTTTGCAGTTTGTTGGCATGGCAGTTTTTATATTGGACTTGTACAGGGTCTATGCAGCTGTGTGTACTTTTTCAGAAAGAGTAATAAAGATGCTGTATTTAGCCCCATATAAAGTTATGTATACAACCTGCTATGCCATAATATTGTATGGGCAATTTATAAGGTATTACACTTAGTTGATTAACAAATTATGGGCTGTTCCAGGAAAACATGCTTGTTATGCAAGGAAGGCACTTTCTTAGGGAACTATGGTAGTTCGATTGGTAGAACATTGGACACATAATCAAAGAGTTGCATATTCAATACCCGCCCAGCAAGCTGCCTCTGTGTTTTTGGGAAATGCACTAAGCTTCTATTTCCTTGGCATGATATAGCCAATACTGTGCTAAACAGTGCCATTAAAACCCACAGAAACAAAGCATATTCATAGCGTGGTCACCCACAGATGCAATTTAGAATTTGTTACCATTTTCTTGTAAACTATATGAGTAATCAGAGTACCCTGGCACATATCTTATATCTTTCAGATAGTGCCCTCCCGAGCATCATGTATTTTTAAATGAAGCAGCCTTAAAAGAAAGATATAGAGACGGATAACTGTACATTCACAAGGGTATGTTGTTATATATAAATACATATATATACATACATAGATACATACATATATACATACATACATACATACATACATACATACTCTCTCTCTCAATCATCTTACAATGAGATTTATTTCTTTTCAGAGTTTATTGTTTATATCAAAGACATCAAATAAAAGAAACAATCATCCAATGAGCAGGCAGGTATGTCCATTTGACTAATGAAATATGTTCTTGCAACACTAGAAAAATTAACAAATAGAAATGAATCATAACAACAATAATAATGTAATTATTTCTTCCTCAATTTCCCCCCCCCCATATCAAATCTCTCACTAGCCAGCAGTTATTGAATATATGTCTTTATATATACAAGATGACAAGCAAAAAATACTGTCAATGCTGATGCAGTGATAATAACCTCCCTGTGCACAAATTTTTTTTTTAAAGATTTTATTTTTAATGCAACAAATTCAAATGCCTGTTTGGGAATCTGAAGAACTCAAAATTATGTTTCTTTTGCAAGATGGCATGTTTTCAGAGCTGCCAACCCCCGATGAGTCTGTCTCAGTAAGGCAGCTGATTTTCATCCATAAGACTGACCAGTTTTTAGTAAGGTGTAACAAAATATCAATAACTGCTCTTGTAAAGCTGGAAAACAAAAGTTCACGCAGTGATGATAACATTATGTTCAACTGAAAAGTTTGTAAAGTATGCGTAGACCTTATTTACCACTAGTACAGTTGCACGAACTTTAGTTCCAAACCCTATGCAACTCAATGGCTTGTTGCTATTTCTCAACTTGACTTAATTCTTGGAAATTCTTTTCCCCATTTCATATGACAACGGCAATCATATCTCCCGCCATGAGAAGTACTCAAATTGGCATGTGATGTCCAATAAATGTAATTGTGTCCTTTCCATCTTTTATTCACAAGAATCTGAATATTCCTTTTTATTCTTTTGTGTTGATTATTAACACTTTTCTAGAGGTTTATTTTCCCTTTTGTCTTAAACATGCATCTCAATCGAGATGCCATTTTTTAAAAAAATTCTATAATCAACAGTTTGATCATGCAGATGCTTTGCATGAACAAATAGGTGCAGTTTAAAGCATCTGGGGTGCTGCTGTAAAGTTAGTCTGGTTCCCTACTTAATTTCACTAATTCTAATATGAAACCCAGATCCAAATAAAATACAGATGAACCAATTATCCTGATTTTTTTGGCAACAATCATTTTTCCGTAGTTTTTGCTTATATGCCTTAAGTCCGTATTTTAAGGGTAATTTTCGTAAGACTTATAGCAAAATCATAAGAGTTGGCAGGTCTGTGTTTTGTATGTATGGTAACAAGTAGCCCCCCAGCTCTTCTTGAAGTCTGGGTGACTGTTCTGTCAGCAAGTTTCTGTAGGAGGGATGTATCAGCGAAGCTGTAATGAGAAGTACATGTTCACCTTCTTAACCTCCAGAGACATTACTCCAACTGTAAAGCGGAAGAAAGATAAATTTTGGGCAAAAAATTTGATATCTGCTGTCAAAAAACAGTTCCAATCTTTATTCTAAATGGCAGCAAAGTCCAAGATAAGCTGCCTGGAAATTTTCAGTCTGCATGTACATGACTGCAAAGAGTTTACCAGCATAATGAGATAAACCTATTTTATACTAAGTTTTAACAAAATTGGATGATATAGTCCCTTTACTAGTCCTTTGAGGGGTAACAAGCTTGGCCAATCTGATGCAAGAGCATCTCATTAAAATAAGCATATCTCGCTAATACCAAAACCTAAGACAATGGTGACATGAGCTTATTTACTAAGTTGGAATAAAATCCAAACAAATTCAGTCTCCGGAATGCATACCAGCTCATGTAATCTGATAAAAGATTTCCTTAAAAAATATGCATTGATTTGCTCATTATCAAACTCATCCAATATCTTGCCAATACAAGACATTTTAATAAGTTTGATAAACTCCAATAATTTAGTTGCAAGAACGCCAACAAATTCAACCAATCAAATTCATGATCACATCATTAATGAATGGCTCTCACTCATAATCCTAATCAAGACAGATTTTAACAATATTAGCCTATTTACCAAATTTCATAAAATTCTATACAAAAAATACAAATGGCAGAGTTGTAAAAGAAGCTCATCCACTCAATTCAAGCTCACCTCATAAATATGCACAGGTCTCGCATAATGTAACCCATCAACATCTTGATAGTATTAAACTATTTAAGTTAAGGTCTGAAATAATGTCTCTCAAGATGGGTTCAGGAAAGCAACCTGTCCTCACCAGTGAAATATTGACTGGGTGAATAAAACTTAACTACCTACTTGTCCCTGGGCCAGGCAGATGCAGAACTACATCTTGCAAATGAATTTGTGTGTATTTTCTACCATTTACAAGTGCCGAAGTTCAATACTGCATGACATCTAGTTTCAATTATCCATTACTTTTGCTTATTTGCCTTCTTGTTGTCAATCTCCAACATGTTCCAAAGGAAGCAGAGTTTTTCTTTCTTAATGCAGGTACCCAATGTAAGCTTGATACTAAAATGCATAAAACTAATGAGAATATTATGTTCAGAATAAGACATCATTTTAAAACCTTTCTGACAGATAAATATATAATGAGATATAAGGTTTGTATATTAAGACAAGAACTTAAAGTTTCATGTCTATCCTTCAATTTCTTAATGAATTTATAGAAATACTTTTCAGTGGAGAAATTTTCTATTTCAATGAATTATGCACATCTTATTGAGTCAGAACTGCGAGAAGTTACTAGATCAAGAATATCAGTATAATGATTTTGGGAGGTCTGTTCAGATGCCCTGCTTGCCCCTCATCACCACTAATTTCTAGACTGTAACTTTATTAATACTTTCTACAACTAGAATTGAAGATGCCAGCATATATTTATACAAGTTTGTAATTACTTTTCATAAAGGAAAATTTCCTCACTTACATCTGAAAAGAAGTATTTTAAGAGTCAATTTCCACCAACTTTCACACAATGTGTGTCATTATTATCTATTTACAAAACTTGTATTGTCAAGACACCAGCTGCTTGGTCAAAATTTAATTGGGTCATTATGTAGAAACCTTCCATTTCTTCTTGCTAGTCAGGGCCCTGGGTAGCCGAGTGGTCTTAAGTGTTCTCTTCTACAGATCACACACACATCTCACCTAAGTAACCTCAAGTTTTTGTCCTGGCTTGACCCACACAGGCATGTAAGAAAGACTGTCAGTGGCTTCCCAAGAGTCAGTGGTTTTTCCCCGGGTTCTTCCTCTGCCAAATATACTGGCTGCCATATATAGCCTGTCATGTACTGAAAAAATGTGTTAAATCCCACAAAGCCAAACACCAAAACTAGTCTTCTGCCTAATTAGCAATGTTTTCTTTGACATGTGGCCCTGAGTAGTTCTCTTTGAACAAAGGTAGGACTAAAACGGATTACTTGGTACTAAAGTTGGTGAAAATTGTGCTGAGCCACCCTCCCCATTATAACTTTTAGGGTTGAGATTTTAGGACTATACCTGACCTGACAAAATAATCTAACTCACATCCTGTGGAAAGCCTGTTAAAGTGGAAAATTCTACATAAGTATCAAGCTTGTGTCAGGTACCTGTGTTGTTTTTATTTTAAATAACAAAGTAGCATAGTGGAGAAGAGCAATGTGATGAGTAAAATAAGGACCAGGACAAGTAACTGTTGCAACTCACTTGTCCCAGGGACAAGTGATTTGAAAAATATTTCCTGAGCCATACTCAAGTGATAAGAAGCATAGCTGTGCAAGATCACCTTATTAATATGTCCAGATAATAAAAATCACTGGACATATTGATGATAACAGACTAAAAATTGAATCAGAAATAAAGTTCCAACAGTGCTGGCAAGCTCAGCAAATCAACTGCAAGATCATCTTGTTAATATGCATAGATTGGACTCATAAGTGTACCCATCTAAGATCTTGTTGATTTCAGTCTATTTACCAAATTTATTAAAAAGTGGATCCAAAATAAAGTCTACAAAGCAGTACCAAACTCAGCCAATAAGATACAAGATCCCTTCATTAATAAGCATAGATTTTGCTCTTTATCAAATTCCTCTACAAACTAGATATGTAACTCCATATTTCAAGTCTGATAAAAATCGATCAGAAATATGGTCACCTGAATGGAAACAAGCTCAGCCAATTAACTGCAATATCACTAAATTAATATGCATGGATCTCATTCATTATCTAACACTTTCAAGATCTTGATGATATCAGCTCAGATTCCAAGTTTGGTCAAAGCCAGACCTATAGAACACCAGTCCAGTTAATTGAATACATTTGGTCAAAATGCTTGTCACCCAGACTGAATTTAAATATTTAATGATTTCTTCCTGGTAAAACTGTATCACAGTGAATGTACTGCAACAAAAGAAGATTTACAATAAAATACTTTAAGTATAAGGTAAGGCACATGCTTATCTATTCTGACTGGAAATCCTGATGAAAGAAAGGCAATATATTAAACGAAGCCCCATCTATGGAAGCATGGCCATAAGAACTGTACAGTTACTAATATTAATCCTGTAAAACAAAAATTATTAGGTTAGCTAATATACATGTAAATGCAATCAGATTTCTATATCTACTTATTTAGATATACATCTGGTATGTTATACATTTGCACAAAAAATAAAAGTACCACATAAAATACTGTTGTTCTTCAAATCATCCCAGCACTAAATATCTTTTTCACTGGATTGTACAAGACTAACTTTAAACCATTGATACCTGTATGGAAAAATCTTTAAAAAAGAGAGTACAAAAGGTAAACAATGAGTTGTGTTAGTAAAGGTATCTGTTAAAACTCTCCTGTAAAATAAAAAAAAATCTTAAATTCTAAATGAAAAGCAAGTAATTAATTGTATAATTCTTTTTCTTTTTTTGGAAAGTTGACAAATCACAGTTGCCTGATGCCTTAAGTGCAGACTTACGCTGTTGCTGCAGACCTGTAAAGAAGGAGGCAGCACCTGGATTGATGGTTGGTGGCATGGCTGCCAATGCTTGCTGAAACTGTGCATATTCTTGTTGAACCTAGAAGAGATTAAACATAAATATTTCATCGAATCAAATACATGTATATCAGATAACCTCAGCTACAAAACTTGGCATGATTGTCTACTGAAAATGGTTTGCTTAGCCTAAAGCAAGTGTTAATAGAATGGCAGTAAATTCATCGTGAAATAAGTACATGCTTTTCTTCAACCAACCATTAATGTTTGAATTTAGAAACTATACAGTGCGTGTAAGAAATGTAGAAGAATCGGCTTTTTATCTACATGTGCCCCATCAAACCAAAATGCATTTAATCTATAATAACTAATTCTGCTGAAAAGACCTGCCCATGTAAGACAAGATTATGTTGCTGCTGTAATTATTGTTGTTGCATTTCTTTGCTTTTGTTGTTCTTATTAAGCTATTGTTGTTAGAATCAAACTTTAGAATTAAAAAAATCAGCAGGTGCAAAGACTGCAGTAGCAATAGTTTTTTGCTCATGAAGATAAGATTAATGCTTGTATGATCAAAGAAAAATCATGATTCCATGAACCATATACTTATTTTCAATGCAACAATAAAACCCAAATTGAAAAGATCAATATAATAATCTAATGGTATAAACATCTAAACTTTTACAGCAGAAAAATCTTTCTTGTTAATATCAGAAATTTACAATGCCAGTTCAATTTGATATTTTTAAATCCCTAATGTTTTCATCTTTAATGTGCAATATTTCAATCCAAAAATCTCTTCTTTAAGCATAAAACCTGAAAACTATGCTTTTAAATGAGTGTTCGCATACAATCAATACAACATACAGTATAATTTCGAAAACTTTAATGGCTTTGGGCCAGAAATTTTTGTTGGTGGAAGATTTCAAGAGCTGTAGACAAGTGTCATTTGAGTTGTGCCAAGGATCTGAGATTGACGTTAAGAGTTTTCAAAGTTCAACTGTAAATGGTTGCAACTACAGGCAAGCCTGTCAATACAGGCCACCTATGGGAATAAGCAAAACTGGCCTTTGTACATAGGTGACCTCTATACACAGGTTCACCTTTTATAATTGGTTTTTGAACAAATATCATGCAATGAATATTTTTATTATTATGATGACACAATTGAGTTACATTATCAATGTGACTCACGTACAAGTGAGACAAGAAATGTCTGCACATTGAGTCACAAGATATTCCTTCAACTAAACAATGCCTTCTTCATGAAGAAAAAATCTTGTTTGCATAGACTAAGCAGTCGCTGTAGATAAACACCAGTGACCACTTAAGGCAGGGAGAAACCAGTTTGTTTAGGAAAACTTGGTCAGTGATCAGTGATGACAGGTGACGTGATCAATGATGGCAGGTGACTGTTACATACTGGACAGTCATATAAGAAATTTGCCCAGGCAAAATCTGAATAGCTGTTTTGAACAGCCGACCACTTAGTAAAGGTGACTGCTATGAGATTTGAATGTACTCATATACAGGATTTTGTTTGGTATGAATGAATGGTAATATACCCACATCATAAGTTTGTAAAATATATGCAAATGAACATTAGTACTTATAAAGTAGCACCAATTCCAACAACTAAGTGTTGCATCAAGGTTTGCATTGAGTAATCTAAATATTACATACCAAAATTACAGCATGTATGAAAAAGATACATTTATTTTTACTATTAACCTGGTTCTGCTTCTAGTCAAAATTCATGTCACAAAAGGCAAAATTCATATGGATTAATATCAGAGAACAAACACAAAATATACTTAAAAATTATTTATATTCAGCACTCATTTTAACTAGTCTACACTGTGTAACTTTCATTGAATGATTATGAACTGGAATTCTGCAATGAGTATAATCATGTGCTCATTGTGCTGTATTACATTACTCTCATATTCTTCTTTTAAAGTTTGTCAAGTGGTGTTGATTTGTCCTTGTTTTTTTATGTGACATGTATTAAGTTTGAAAAGATCCCTCTTCTCTAACATTTTCCCTCACATAATATCCACAACTCACACCGTAAAGCATTTTGCTTAATGTCTGGTGCCCTTTTCTTTAAAAATATAGTCTGGTCCGCTAACTAGCTTATCAATATAATGAATCTGTGAGGCAAAGTTCATATTTGAAGAAACCCGTCCATTTTCTTGGAAATAGGTCATATACGGTTGCTATAAACAGCAAATAAGGAAAGTACTCTGACTTTATTTTTACACAGCAGTCTTCTTTTTAAGAATATTCTCAAACTTATATGAGTGGAATTAAAAAGATGATAATAAAAATGACAAAAATAGCTTTTTATTGCTTTATTTTAATTTTATTTTTTAATGTACCAAAAAAGCATAATCCTTATACAGGCAAGCATAAAATGTAATTTT
Organism: Megalonaias nervosa; assembly: GCA_016617855.1. Taxonomy (NCBI): domain Eukaryota; kingdom Metazoa; phylum Mollusca; class Bivalvia; order Unionida; family Unionidae; genus Megalonaias; species Megalonaias nervosa. The sequence continues at coordinate 7,828 of JAECUM010005443.1, read as the reverse complement.
GGTGAAAACAAGGCATAATGCTTATGCCAAAAGCATACTGGTTGGCATGTATGCTTATGCCATTACAAAACAAGACAAAATGCATATCCTTCAACTGCAGATGTATACAAAACAGGTATTGATAAAAGCTGCAAAGAACAAAAAAGGATCAAACATTCTGGAGGAGCCTGATGAATATCACAACGTTAATAGTATCCTTTTTTTGCAATCCCATTCCTAAGAAATAACATCAGAGATTGTTTTGACTACTTGGTTAAAGTAACTTGATAAATTTCAAATTGTAGCTCACTCACCAAGTCAGTCTTCCATGAAACCATTAGGTAGATGCTTTACAATTAGTTGAACAATGATCTCAGCTTGTTCATGAGGCTCAACACATGATCAAGATCACAAGTCTCAAATACACTGATAAACATAAGACAGATCACAAGTCTCAAACAGAGTGATGAATGCATTATCAAGATCACAAGACTAAAATACAGTGAAAAGTTTGAAGAATCAACAATCAAAGTAATGTAAAGATAGTTTTGACTTATTTAGCTCAAAAATTTCCAAAAATATCAGGCTTTCTGAGGGTCTTTTCAATCCAAACAATGAATGATGCATTTGGTATGAATTTTTGTTCCAACTAGGGATATTGTACAATAGAAATGGCCCACAGGACTAAAAATTTTGCACTAGGCCATCAGACACACATAGTACAAAAATGCACTCTAGATTCAAAACACAGACTGCTGTTCTTAAGAATGTTTTCATTTTTAAACTTTATTACAAAATAAGCATTAACACTAAACAGACTTCAATATTTATACATACATGAACAAATAAAAAATTGATAGATTCATTAGATTAGTAGAAATTAGGGGTTCAGGATGACATCCTACATACTTGTATTTTGCACATAACAGAACTGCAATGTCTTGTCATATCATTCTGCCTATAAAAACATTTTTCAAAAAATATATCAAACAGTTTGTTATGTTTAGCTATCAAAAGAAAAAAAGTTAAATAATAATATACAAAGCCTAATAGATACAATTTGTTAAATGAATGGACTTCTCTTTGCACTGGGACTGCAAGTTTCATTCAATCAGTATTGTAACAAATCCAATTTATTCAATGGAACAGGTCATTAAGTTATTACAACAACATTGCTTTTACATGCATGCATGAAGGCTTGAAGAGAAAGAAACATGAGTTTTGGTCAGAAGATAGTAAGTGAAGACAACTGGAAGCCACTGTCGCACTGAAAACAAAATCTGCACAATTAAAACAGCATAAATATTGGTAGAAAGATGAATAAAAAACAGTACTCTATTTTTTTCCGACTGTAATCCCCTGCATAACTGTCTCTGCTACTCTGCAAGATATCTCCCCGATGCATCCCAAATTTTTACATACAGGTTAAAAAACCCTGTTAGCACAAGCAGATACATCCAGTTCAATGAGCTTTATATTTCATCAAGTTTCACAATTATCAAAATTAATCTTACAAAATAAATAAAATATACATTCACATGCCATTTCATATTAGTATTATAGCAAGCAGTCAGTATAAACTATTATGGTGCATTTCTGTCAGAAACCAAATATTGTACTGTTGAGGAATTCAACTCTGAAGATCTACAGGGAGAAACAAAGAGTAACCACTTCCAATACTGAAGTAAATTCAGACATAAATGACTGATTCAGGTGTTGCAAATTCACTCACCCAACTCAAACTGGCAAGTAAAAATCTCCAGCAGTTCAATGAATGACAATAACATGCCCAATCAGGTGAATGCTGATTTGGGGCTTACAAGAGCTCTCTTTACTGAAAAGGATATGTTGTTGAGAATATTCTCCTCTATTCATTGAAAAATCCATGTTTTCTTTGGAAGTTTGTTTTCCAGTTGTTTTGATAAACTCAAACATTTACTTCTTCTATAATAAAAATACTTAACAAAAGGAAAACAGAATGTAGTTAACTACAACTGGTGTCAGAAGGGTCAAGACTAAGTTCCAAAAATAACCTTTTAAACAACTGAATTTAGATCAGTAATATTACCAACTTTTTCATTTTTATAAAGAATGGTTGATTAAGAATTTATTCTGCAAGAGTTAAACTTTTTGGTACTTGCCTGACTGGGTGAATGGATTTTTTTAAAAAGATTTTTCAAACTCCCGTCGTTGATCAAATACCAGCAATTATATAAATTCATGATGATCTAAGAGTTATTTGACACCTCAGTATAAAGGTTTCTGCAGCCATACACTAAAATTCTCTGATGAATCTAATTACTTGATAAATAATGAATCCTGGGGGCATAAAATTAACTCAAAAAAAGGTGGATCAGCTTTTGACTGAAAGAAGTGTGAATATGCTAAAGAAATACAGTAAAAACTGTTTATTACATATCCAATGTTTCCTCTCTTATAACATTTGAGTTTAAATTCCCAGGCCAAACTCATAACTAATATGTATTCTGAAGGCTTTGTTGTAACATTCCTTTGTTACAAGTTTAATTGGTTACAGCATTTGATTTGTATGGTCCACTTGAGAAAATTAGCTCAAATGTATCATTTTTATCATCTGATGCACCAAAGCCAACAAAACAAAGATAACAAAAGTGAAAATTCCACATCGTACATAATCAGTAAATAATAAAGGTGTCAGGTAACAAAGCTATAACAGTTACACCTCATTCATAATTGGCACTTAAGAATCATGTGCTGCTGGTTTAGCATAATTAAAGCATCAGAGCATGAAAAGAAATTAGTTTGTTGTGTAATTTTAGACTATATAACTCTGAAATATCCTTTAACTATCATTCTCTACCTGCATGTTGACTATTTGAGTACAGCTCAACATAAATCTCTCCTGTTCATTTTGAATTCAGATTGTTGTGAAAATAAATGTCTCTTTAGATACAGGGCTATGAAAGGATGCTTGTTATTGAAAAATATATCAACAAAATATATCAGATTAATAGAAAACAGGTGACTGCAATTTCCATCTAATTAAAAATATAGGATTAATTTACTTGTTGTAAACAAAGACAGTTTCAAAAAATGGTGCTTTTTATTATTCGCTGGCTGATACATGCACATTTATGTTGACACTTTCATCTGATATTAAAATTTACTGGTTTAAAATTGTTTCTTCATGATAAAATGTACTTAAATAAATTTATGCTATTTCTTGAAATTTTATTACCATTACAAGTTTTGACAGTAATCATACGAGTATAAATTGTTTACTACAATTTCTCAGTCATAACGTTCAAAACTCCAAGTCCCCTCTGAAATGTTATAATAATCTTAACTATAATATGGGGAAACAAACTGTGCTGTAAATAGTTGACTAATTTTGTATTGAACTATTAAGACTACACAGTACAAATTCGACCACAATTATAGCACAGCAAGCATTAGATTAACTAAATTTAATGTTCCTAGACCAAAGAAGAGTCAATGGGTTTGCTGTGACAAAAAATACATTTACTCAAGCTGAAATAATCTTTTATCATTAGTAATAACAACACTACATTTGCACGATCATTACAATCTATGAATTAAATTCTCTGTCCCATGAACTCAAATAATGCACAAAAGTAATATTTTACAAAATTCATAATTCACTGATTAGGTCAACAACAAGACCGTGGTTTGCACAACTAACATGTTGGAAGATCAGTGAATGAAGCAACAAGTATCTATTTGCACAAAATAACATGAATGTCAAAAAAAATAGGCATACTACCATAACAGGTTTATCTAGATGCAAGACAAGTAATTATTTTCCATATATACATCCATCTAAAACTAATAAACTAAAAACATTCATTCTGGAATATGTACGAAAACTTTCAGCATGGAAAAAAATCTATCAAATCAAATGTCCAAATGCTTACAGTGCACTAAAAATTATTTTAAAAATATTTTAGTGTCTCAACTTTCATGGTGTCCAACATATACAGTAAATATGGTATTCAAAGCAAGGATGGGTCACTGTAACATACATAGTCAACACCAATGTTTCTATCACAGCAATTTAAGATTGATCACTTTTCAAGATTCCATTTAACTTATTACCTAAGTTTTATTACTAACAAGTTCAAACTAAATTATCATTCTGCAAACACTATTTAGAAGAATTTCATCATTTGCATCTATATTGTAAAGTTCCTGTATATCTTCAAAATTCGAGTTCTTGGTGTTAACTGCAACTGAGAAATTACACAACTCATAGGTGAAAGCACTAACTATATGCAACAAATATGTGGGTGAACAATCTTTTAAATATGGCAAGATAATGCTTTTCTGACATTAGTAAAGCTGGTATTTACTAATATAAATGTATTTTTTTAGCATTTCTCTATAGATGTGTATGCAAATGAAAACTTTACAAATTTTTCCACTGAGAATCAGTCCCACTTGAAACATCTAAACCTATAAATCTAATATCTAAAATACTTAGAGTTTAATATACAAAATTTTTACACGTGTTAAGACTTTACATGAAAAGACCCAAAGGAACACCTGTTTGATGAAACATTTCTGGCGCTTTCAAAATGAAGATTTTGATTAAGTATGAACCCAAGTTGAGATGTTTCATACAAGCAAGGCCAGAGTGAAATGCTATACTAAAAGTGTAAAACCAAACAAATACAACATCAAGAAACACTCATACGCCTGAAGCAACTCCATAAAGCCAAGAGATATTTTGTCAGCCACACAAATAAATTAAGTAACAAAATCTCCTTAACCTACAGGATAATTAAAAATAGAAGACTGTAATCAACAATTACATAGCTTGCCTCTACAAAACTTTCACGTCTCCATTTGTCACTGTAAACATTATCATGCTGAAAGTAATTTCAGACTAAAATGATCATGACAATGAAATGGTGGCCCCTGCAACAAGGTATATAAGATATGAATGAAATAAGTGCCCCAAGAGGGCCCGAGATTGCTCACCTGACATCTACCTAAAAGACAAATGCAAAATCTATCACAATACACAATGTATAGTCATAATGAGGAATGATTATCACCAAATAAACGTTTATTCCTATTACTACTACTACTCTGGTCATAAAGAGACTTCTGTGTAGGATAGGATGTATGCAGCACTGAAAGATCTATGTGGTCATGAGCTAAATAGAAATACTTGGCCTATGTTAGGAAAGTATAAAATTTTAGGTTACAGTGACCTTCTTTGGTTGTAAGGTTGTAATACTACCAAGGAGATGCATCCAATTGTAAAGTTCATTGATTTTAACAAAAACAACACCCTCATCAATGAACTTAACACATTTCTAGATATAATGGTATGTACACAGGATGCAAAAAAACCTTAGGTTATGCGCTGCATGTAAGAACCTAACCTAAGCCACAAATATCTCAAATGTAGGTCACAGTGACCTTTCTTGCACTTCTACAAGAAACGCACAACTAACCAGACTGAAGATTCTAGCATGAACAGTGCCTGAAAAATAAACTTAAAACAAACAAATCTATTGAAGGGACTGACATGAATTTAAGATAAGACCATTTCTTTCCTATAAATGCCATGTGTTGAAACCATCTTTATTATTCTTCAATGATAGCAAGATTTTCTAAATTAGTAGCTATGGTGGACATAATGGATTTCAGATTGGCACCATTTTCCTTTTGGACCAACAAGACACCATAAGAAGTCTTCTAGTGGAACCCCCAAGTTAAGATGACTTTCCATTTTGAAGGAGTGACAAAAACAAGATTTTCAAGATGGCTGCCATGGTGGCCATATTGGATATCAGACAGACACCATTTTCATCTAGGAGAACTAGTGATAACAAGATTTTCAAGATGGCCATTGTGGCAACCATACTGGAGGTTAGATCACACCATTTTCGTTTACAACCAACCCAACACTGTGAGAGGTCTTTCAATGAAAACCCAATGCTGATATGACTATTCAGGACAAGTTTTGATAACTAAATTTTCAAGATGGCAACTACTGTGCCATATTATGGCACCATTTTCATATAGGACCAACAAGACATTGTAAGAAGTCTTCTAGTGAAAATCCCATGTAAATAAGGCTATTTCTGTTCAGAATGAGTAGAGATAAGATCTTCAAGATAGCAACTATGGTGGCCACATTGGATGTAACATTAATACCATTTTCATTTAAGACCAAAAAGATATGAACAGGAGTCTATATGTGAAAACTCCATGTTGATATGACCATTCATTCATTCAGAAGAAGCATTAACAAGATATCCAATATGGCTGATGTGGTGACCATAATGGATGTCTGAATGGTACCATTTTCATTTAGGACCAACTAAACCATGGGATGAATGTACCTGTAAAGTTTCATGGCAATCTTCCAATTAGTTTAGATGAAGCCAAGATATAAGCTTGTGCTAGCAGACAGAAGGACAACAGTCCTTCCCATAAGCTGCCCTGGTCTATGACTGAAGAGCTAAAACTTGGGGCAGCATAACATAAAGGTCACTGTGATTATGATGTAGCTCTCATCAAGATGCACCTCCTCACAAAGTTTCATGAATCAAGGTACAACACTATGTCTATAGGGAGCAATAAACTTGAGCTAAACACAAACACATAAACAAGAATGCACAAATAATGTACATGTACAACATTAGCCCCCACAGCCCCCTCCCCTGCAGATAGATGCTATGAAATTCACTCCAAACCTTTGCCTTGGACCTAGGAAAAAAGGATTCTTGATATGAAGTGAGACTGTACACATGTAAATGCTTTAATATAAGCTGACACAAATTCTGATGTCAGGAGCAGTACAAAAGATCTCAACTTCACAAAGGCTAGCTACTAAAAGTCAATCAAAATAAAGAGTTCAATAATGAATTGTAACGTGGTACAAAGGCATACAACTCTTGAATCCATCATTTACTCTGAAAAGCAGATGAAATTTTCAAGAATTATTATGCAAATGATATAGCGAATAAGCAAATATAAGATAATCAAATGACTTACAGTTTGAATCAGATTCTCAGCTAGCTGTTTAGCTTGTTGTAACCCCATCAATGTTGAATGCCTACAAAGAATAGCACAGAAGAGAATCTCATTATCTATTGTAAGATTTACAAAAACTAAATGCTTAAAATTAAGCCAAGACAAAAGTCCATAATCAATTAAAAAAAATAGAAAATCTGCATCTTTGGCTCATTTTTATCTTAGGAGAAAACTACATCCATCCCCTTCCATCCATCCCCCCCCCCCCCCCGCCCCATTTCAACAAGAGCACCACAAATGGCATATGATGTGCCTATTTTGTGTGAGTTTCCTTACCACTAACTTTGACCTCTGAGTTTGGGACTTGAATACTTACTGAAAGGTGTGGACCTGGGAAGTCTCATTAAAATATTTATAGGACTTAAAAAATCTATATTCTCTCTGCCATGCTCTTGACCTTAAGGCATGTGACATAGCTAAAGCATGTGAGAGATTGTCTAGTCATGATATACAACTGGTTAAAGCTTCAGTTAAAAACCATAAGTGATTCAAAGTTATTTTCCAGATAAGGACACAAGTCAGAGTGTTGGTTGCTATGACCTTCACCCTGAGGCTGGTTGTGTGGCTATAGTATGTGACACACTGTCTTGTCATGATATACAACTGATTAAAGCTTTATTTAAAAATATTAAGTAATTCCAAGTTATTCTCCAGAAACTTTGTCAGCGAAATCCAAGAGTATCACTTTTTATACACAAATCTAACACTAACTAAAGTGGGTCACTGGTAGCTAAGTATTATAAAGCACTTGCCTTTGCCACAACATCTTTGCATGGGTTTGAGACTCAGGCTCGGCCAA